>APFE030042319.1:12454-45235 GCA_000404065.3 Pinus taeda | reverse complement strand
TATGAATGAAATTACTCACTTGTTTGATGAGCCTCCCAATTTTTATAAGTATACAGAGGCAGATGAGACCATAGGGTCAATTTTGAGGCATCAATTGCCTACACAGGAAGTCTGGAATAGTTTGATACAATTATTGCTAAACCAACGCCAGTAATTATGTTTTTTCCTTTTGAAATATTTAAATTGTCATGCACAGGAAAATAAGGATATATCAGCATCTATGTAGAGAGAGGCTGAGCCAACTCAGCACAACCATTCGGCCACCATAGCAGCACTGGCAGTCACAGGTGACAGGGCCGAAAAGCTACAGGAGGACAGAGCTGCACAGACACATCATTCAACAGTTATAACAAAGCATTCAACCGACTCAGTGAGCTCCAAAAGTCGAATTTTTCTGACAGGAGTAAAGAGCATTTATGTTGTATTAAAGGCTGTAATAACTTCTTATCTACTATTTCTGTACGAGTTAATGAAGATATTTTATTTCTCAGATGACTCAATGCCTGATATATTTTGTATGAGAGACTTCGATATATTCCCCCTCGCATGAGATAGCAGGGGTTGGAGGTTGGATGTTGGAGATTATTGATATCTATTCTATTGTTCTTTTACTGTAAACTCTCAGAGAAGTAATACAAAAGATGATGGAATTTCCAAAGCTATGTGTTGCTTGATGCATTGTGGTGTTTAACTGAAAGTTACAGGATTCCTACGTATTTCATGGCAAAATAAGTTTTTCTTATAACTCTTTGTTATGTGTTTTGTTATCTTTCATATCTCTTTCAATGTTTCTTGTGTCTTACAGTGAATAGCAAGGAAAAAGAATAGTTCCAGGATTTAATCACAGATTACCCTCAACTCAATCTAAGCTATTTTGAATGTTTTTCTTCGGTTATAGTAATGAAGGTGTAATTCTTAATTGCTACCCTTTCACACTATATATTTCACAGTGATTATTGTTCCAGGAATTCAAGTTTGCTCCTGAGGAATATATCTCTTTCTCACACCCCAGATCAGTGGAAAATTCTTATTTTCTTTTCACTGGTTGTTTACATTCCACCATCATAATTTCAAGTTTGTTTCATGAAATATCCAAATGGCCCTGTAACTCTGCCTACTCGTACTCAAGATTTCAAGAAACCAATAGCCACAGACTCCACTGCCAATGGACTAACATTATCTACATATCTCCACTTTAAGTACATAAAGACATCCTTCCAACCAAACATAAACCAAAACCCATACTTCATAACTAGCCTAAAATCTCCACAGAACAGAGACAAACCTTAAAGAGAGAGCCCTCTCTGATCACAGCTGGGCTAGAAGCTGTAATCCAAAGATTGGTTAGTGGTTACCCTGGCCGTATTCCCTTGGGAGTCAAAGGGAACAACCTGGGTGTTAACAGGCACCACTCAGTTTGGTCTTTGGTAAAGATGGACAGAGGGAGTGAAGCTTCAAGGCTTCACATATGCAGATTAGGTAGGGAGTCTATCCAACAAGAAGAACACATCAGGGGGAATCTTTATTATTGGGTCAACAACAATTTCTTGGTACAACAAGAAGTAGAGATCAGTTGCACTTAGTTCAGTAGAAGAAGAGTACATGGTTTTCTATTCAAGCATCTTGTGAGACTATCTAGATGAGGAAGATCCTTATTGGCTTATTGGTCAACATATGGATCCTACACTGATTTACTATGACAATCAAAGTTGTATCAAACTCTCTGAGAATCTAGTTTTTCATGATCGGTCCAAGCATATGGACATCTGGTATCACCATCTATGAGATTGTGTGCAAAGGAGAATCATATTGCTGGAGTACATTCCTACATAGGAACATGATGCATTCATCTTGACTAATTAATTGTCAAGAGGCAAATTTGAGTTCCATAGAGGCAGGATTGGGGTATCTGATAATCCCTTTCTTTTTGAGAGGGAGTGTTGAAAATGCAACAAGAAAATCCTAATTTAATTTTGTCCTTGAATTAAATTAGGAATAAAACTGTAATTCCACATCACAAGACAACTTGTACGATTTAACAAAGTTAAAATCACTTAGTTTTCTCAATGAATTTGAGTTGAGGGTCTAACTAGAGTCATGTGGAGTGTCTCCTACATTATAGGGGCCTTGATTGGGTTTATTTTGAGTTGGAATTAATTATTTCAATTTAATTGAGTTAAAGTCAGTTAAACTAGTTCCAACTGATGGAGGAACTATTAGGAGGTTAGATAGTGGGGTGATGCTTCATTTGTTCAACCAGTTAACTGATGATTCACTCATAAATAACTCATGCATGTCAGATCTGAGATTTAATCAGTTGATATTGGAGTTTAGGGATAATGTACTATCAATTGTATAATCATTTGAATTGTACACGTGGTACCTGCAGTTAGAGGAAGGCCTATGAGGATTGTGTAATTCATATTGAGGAATTTCCCTAATTAATAGGGGGATAATTCCCAACGAAACAACGAAAGCAAATAGGACTTGGGCAAGCCAAAATTTGGTAAGTATTGGTTTGGTCTTGTCTGGGAAGTTGTGAGACATATAGAGATAGTGCAAAGATTGTTTGGGCTTGACCAAAGCATTGTAGTCTTCTCATATTTTTTGACTAATGCAATATATAGATAGAAGGTGTTTTTAGTTATGGCTTTCCCTAGGAAATCATTTTGAAATGTGTTGATTGAATTATTTCTCTTGTATGTTTCATGATTTCATGATCATTTAATTGTTTCCGTTGATGAGTAAAATAGATCCAAGTCTATTGTTTTAGTAAATTACAATTAGATGTTTGAATCTACAAGGAATTTCTACATTTGATGTCATAAGAGGAAGTTGTGAAGGGGAATTGGTTAACCCATTGTGAAATATCTCATTTAGAATTTAATGCTAGTTTCTCTTATCCTCCATGTTGTCGGAGATATTCCTCGTCACAACTTCCTCTTATGGCATCAAAATCTATGTAAGCCCCTCTCTCTTTGTATATACATAAGGTTAAAGTGCATGGGGGTGAAAAGGTGATATTATAATGTATGTGTGCTCTATTAAAGATTTAAATCTTTGAAAATTTTCATGCAAATTCAATAAAAGGGAAACCTACATGTTAGAAGGTTGGATCGTCATTGATCCACAACATTTCTTGATAGTTTCTCTTATCCTCCATGTTGTCGGAGATATTACCCCTCACAACTTCCTCTTATGACATCAGAATTTGTGCAGGCCTTTGTGCGTGTGTGTGTGTGTGTGTAAGGTTAAAGTGCATGGGGGAGAAAAGGTGATATTATAATGTATGTGTGCTCTCTTAAAGATTTAAATCTTTGAAAATTTTCATGCAAAATCAATAAAATGGAAATAATGCATGTCAGAGGGTTGGATTGTCATTGATCCACAACATTTCTAGATCTAACGACTCATGTAAATCGTGGATCCCCCCTTATGGTCGATGTTTAGGGGGTGAGGGGGAACAGTTGGTATTCACGCCAACTCACCCAATTACAATCAACAAACAAGATTAATTGTAGGGGGGGCCTTCCCCAAATTTGAAACCACCGTGGGGGGGTGGGGGTCCGTGTCACCAACTATTTTTTTAAAAGTGGTTTCATATGATAGAGCTAGCGCACAACATGGAAGATAACTTGATGGAAATGTAAGATACCACGACAAAGCCACATATGCATGAATGGATGGATAACACTGACATGACAATTTATGTGGATCATTGATGCGGCATTCCACGTCAACGGGACATCATGATGACATCATCAGTCACACATCACCAATGAAAGGACTTTTAGGGAATTTTGAAATTCACGCTCAAAGAGAAATAAATGTCTTGATAGAGGGAAATAGGGAATTTATTATATTATCCTATTGTGAAAGGGAAGCTCAATGAAGCATGTTACTATAATTTTCAGCCAACATAGCACTCCTAGTCTTGTATGTTGAGCTCTAAACCAACGGAGTCTTCAAAGAATACTCTCGAGTAGTTTCTTTCATTTCTCTTTGTTATTTACAATGACTAAGCCTAGGTCTATGAACCCTGTTCCTCAAGACCCTGTCAATTTGGATAATATACCATTAATTGATTAGGAAGAAGATACATATGAGACCCATTATTGCCTAGATATGTTTCATGTTAGAGAACATACTTTAAATAAGTTTACTCAATAAATGATTCTTTCTAAGTATGTGAGTTTAGTTTAGGGTTTGTCACCATTCCCCAAGTGCATTACTTCCTCAAGTTCATTTCCTAGTGTGGAATGTCCTATATACAAAGTAATCGATCTATCGTCTCTAGGATAGGTAATATTGTCCTCCAAATCTCGCCTAAACATATTTGTGAAATATTATGTTTGTTGTCTGTTGAAAAGCCCCAGTTACTCATGGATGAAGGTGTGCATAAATTACACAAAGAGTTATCAAAAGTTGAAAATAATATTATTTGGAGTCCATGTTACTTTTTGGTACCCCATTCTAGAATTGGCCCCAATGTACCCACTAATTATGTTCTTTGAAATTGTTCAAGAAGTTCTTTCTACCATTTCCTATTTCTTAGGCCTTGATGATATAAATTATGTTGATGAAAAAGTCTTTGGATTTTTCAACACTCTTTTTTCAATAAGAAAAATAAATATGGATCTTGCTACATATATCTCATATACAATTAATTTTTAGCTGTGTAAATTCAAGGATACTAGATACTTCAGGTATCCATCCTTTTTGATATGTCTCATGCTATATTTCCTAGTCACAACATTTGTTGATTTGAATGTGCCAGTTTAGAATTCTCAAGGAAAACAATAATCAGTGGTCTACTAGGCTTCCATTATGAGGAGGAATGAGAACAATGAAGGCTTTTTAGAGTATCTCACACGCTTTGTGTCTATAGAATTTGCAATTGTGTTTGCATTAGAGAAAATTTTCAGGTCTAAAATGGGCCTCCTAAAGAATATTATAGAATAATAGTGGAAATAATAAAATAAGATTATATTACCTCATCATGGTTTTGAGGGAAAAACGAAAAAAAAAAATTCAACTCATATTTTTAACTTATCCCCTATGGTTTTACTCAAATTCTGAGTGGGAGAACTTATTGGATGCAAGATTTAATTTTTCATCCAAGAAGTACCCATGTTGCATGCTTTTGATGGACCCTACTATATGAAAAATGTGAAATACATGAAAAACATGATTGCAATAATGTTTTTCATGTATTTCACATTTTTCATGTAGTAGGACCCATCGAAAACATGTAGCATGGGTACTCCTTGGATGCAAAATTAAATTCTGCATCCAATGAGTGCACCTCCTCAAAATTTGAGTAAAATCATAGGGAGATAAGTTGAAAATACGAGTTGAAAAGGTTGTTTTTATTTTTATTTTTTTTTACTTTTTTACTCCAAAAATGGCGAATCATACCCCATGGTTGATTTCATCATATTGAATCCTATAGTTCTTATGAATTTGATTTGTGTCGTACATTTTTGTTTTGAGGCCCATTTTTTACCTCAAAATTTCTCTAATGATGAGCTTCCCCAAAGATTCTTTCCATAAATTAAACAGATTCTACAACTAAGCCCTGATACAAGAGTGGGAGATTGTTACATGTATAAAGACTACATTGAAATAAGAATATATGGTTCTTAAGTACCTCCCTATTAGTTTCCCATATCCTTCCAATTATATTTTTGCATTAGAATATATCAGACAAAGAATAATTTTAAACCTTGTGAATTTTGTTATGAGGAAGAGGAAGGTGACCTTCAAGCTTAAGCAAGAGGTGGGTCCATTCATTATGAAGTTATTAACACTAGACAAGCTTTCAAGGTTGTGGATCAAATTTTAGCCTTAATGAATTTTCCCAAAGGAAAAGTGTGGGTTTATGATCTCCGTTATGTTATCTCCAACAAAAGATTGAAGTTTCAGTCAACCCCACATGATAAAGACAGTTAGCCAGATATTGAAAAGTTGGAAAATAGGGATTCATGGGTAGAATATAAATCATGTTCATAGTAACAACCTATAGAGATTGATTTAGAAGGTCAAAACATAGTTATCAACACCCCTCATATTAAAAAATATATTCTAAAAGGAGTAGAAAGGAGAATTCAGAAAATGAGTCGGACAACCAATCTACAAAAAGGTTGAGGTATGAAGAAACAAAAAAAGCATTGGAGTTAGTGGATTTTTTAAGTCAGTCGGTAGGATAAGTCATCGCAAGAGAGGCTAGTTTTCAATTTGAATTATCGAGTCCTAAAGCAACCTCTTCCTCTGCAGCAAAATTGGAAAAGGAGGCATCCAAGGCAAAGACCTCAATTAGCGAATAAAATCCATTCGCATTTTATAAGTATAAAGGAGAAAATTTTGGATATCAAAAATGACGTATCATCTCAAGTATGGGAAGAGACTATTACCTCATCACAAACTAAGTTATTATCTACTATGGATTTTGAAGATAATTAGTTAATATTGGCTCTTATACAAACTAATTCACAAGTTGTACAAGAAAGCCCAGATCTCCAAGCCATTAATATCTCCATGAATTTGAAAGATATCAATATATTGGATAAGATTCATTTGCACAGATAGAAAGCATAGGTATTGTATAATGACTTGGCTACCACCACATTGGATATGAATAAAGCCAAACTTTTAGTTTCAATGCTCATAAATAAACTGAAACAAGAAAGGGTCTTCACCATAGAAAAACAAATGAAGATAGGAGAGCTACAAAAGTTCATCATAAAGTTAGGAGTAGACCCAATGATCCAGGATGATCTTGACACATTTTCCAAGTAGCACCATGTTGAAAAGAATCTCATTGAAGCCTAGGTTATGGATGTTTCAAATTTGAATGAAGATGTGCTCATATTTGAGTTTTTTTTTTTTTAATTGTAAAATAGAAATATATTTATGAGAATATTTTCCTCAAATTCAATTTGTAAATTCATGATGAAGTTGAGAGTATTAAGGGATCTTCTCTCATCCCTTGAGTTTTGGATAAGGACCTTGATAGGTGGATTTGAGGGATTTAGTCCACATAAATCTCATGGAGAATATCTTAAGGAATTAAGAGAGTTATTTTCTCCTTGGAGTGGGGATCTAAGGGTATATTTTCTCCTTTGTTTTGGGATCTTGAAAGATACATAAAACCCTCCTATGTACTTTGTGGGTATGATATTTTAGGAGGAGAGATCTTGAGAGAGTTTTTGATAAGTCTTTGAGAGCTTTATTTTGAGTATAACTTGGAGAGCTTGAAGATCTCAAGAGGTCTTTCGAAGGAAGTGTTTGTTATGTACAAGCGTTGTACACCTTCCTCATTTTAGAAAGACACTAAAAATGATTTGACCTATTGGAGGCGAATCCGGAGATGTAACCCAATGGAGGGGGTGAACTCGGTTATCGACATTGATGTTTTCATGTTTTTTTTATTCTTGGTTTGATTAAGTTATTTTACATGCATTTTAAGTTACAAGTTTATGATGAAATAACATGTATATGGATAATTTGTAACTTAATATTTCAAGCCCATATGGTTAATTAAAAGGTCTTATTTATAAATGTTTAAGTCCTCTCAAGTTTTTAGATCACTTGGTATTAGAGAAATTCATTTTCTGGCTTAGGGGGTACATTGCCAGGCTTAATTCAAGCAGGGAGAAGAAAACTAATTAAGAAGGTAATTTATTAAGTTTTGAAATGTCAAATAAGTCTTTTTATGATCCTTCCTTTACAAATATTTATCAAGATTCAAAGATGTTTAAATAATTCTTAACCATGAAGAAAATGGTAGAGGAGTTGTATGTGAATGACAAAGAAATCAATAGGTTCCAGAAACATCTAAAAGCATTGGAAGATGAGCAGAAAGAGCTTCAAGATAGACTTCAAGTGATGGAGTTGCAATTGCAAGCTTCAGAAGAGGCCCTAGCAAAGTGTCATTGTGCTAAAATGTACAAGGTAAGCAACACTTGTACACATTCAGTTTCCTCTCAAGAATATGTTTGTTTTAGTTCCTTCGAGAAGCACGATTGCCCTCGATATGCTGGAATTGGGTATGAAAAAGAAGAGGTTGGAGAGAGTTCCAAGACTGCTAAATCAAATGATGATTCAAAAGGAACTTATTGGCTCATCAAAGTTTACCTCATCAAAATCATGATCAAGGTGATCATCAAAGGTATAGGCCTGATTATAAAAAACTTACTTTAGAATATAAGAAGCATGGTAATTCCATTAGTAAATTTTGGCATGAGATTGATTCCACGTTCATTTTGTGGCCTATATAATCATAAGGTTTTGAAGTGTTTGAAGAGAATGTCTTCATACACAAAATTTTCGAAGGAAAGGAAACAAAAGTGCCAATATCCAAATCCTAAGGAAGTTAACGGAGAAACAAAGTCGCAACATTGTTGCACACATTGTTATCAAAGTGGTCATTTGGTTGACAAATGATGGAAGCTTTATTCGAAATTTCATCAGCAGTACTGGAGGAAAGTTGCAGAAGACCTTGTCAAAAATGAAAACGTTAGTCCAACAAAGGTCATTCAAAAAAAAAAAAAAACCTTGATTAAATGCATTTAAGGATGGATCCATTCAAATGGCTTGGTAATAAATGGTTAACATTTCTACATAATTGAGTTTTCATGCATGATTTAAAACTTCCAAAAATAAGTTAATATTTGCTTATGTTGATAAAAACAAGAAAATAAAAGATTAATTTCATGCATCTGTGAATTCTTCTATCTAACTATTGATGGTGCTAGATCCGCCAACATCCAAGGGATCTCCTTGGTATAAGGTCCCAATTAGACCTCACACAGTTTGGTGTAGGAGTCCCATCCGGTACGATGGCCTAGTTTCCATTTACTTAGAGATTTGTCTTGGCTCTTATTGTTCAACACATGAGAGTGTTATGTTGGTACCTTCGAAAACCAAAGTGAGTGTGCATGGTGAGTGTGTAACATAACTCTGTCTAGGTTCTCTAACTGTTAAATGGGGAGAAAGTGACCCTCTAATTGAGAGGTAATAACACCACCCAGGAAGAGACACATGAAAACCAAGAAAATTATATCCAACATCAATCAAAATAGTCCACAACAGATGCGGCAATCGTTAAAACCAAAGTAAAGCAGATGACCCATCCACCATCCAACGGAGTAGTCCACAATGGATGTGACAATCATTATAACCAATAAGAAAGGGTGGTTTGTCTAGTATCCTACGGAGTAGTCCACAAGGATGAGACAACAGTGATAACTGGTACAACACATTCCCAACAAGGTAAGCACTAAAACAACTGAAATAGTTCAACTATCTTAGTACATGTGAAACAAACATGAATTAAAAATGCTCAAAGAATAGTCTCACAAACATCTACAAGTCATGCATGGAAATGTGATGGTTTGAAAAAGCTTCTATATTAAGAAAAAGTTCCAAGACACACATTTACATCACACACCACTAGCCCTAGTAGTGGTACATTGGAGCCACTCCTTTCCTCAAAGAAATGACTGAAACTCTCTATGCTTCGTGGGAGGAGCCAAGGTGAAAAATCCTTGCTCATACAATTGGGGGGGGGGGGTATATATAACCAAGGGTGAGGCTTGACCCTTGTGACTCTTGGACTTCCCTCATAACTGTTCAACTTCCTATGAATTTTCAATTGACATGACTCTTCACATTTGTGTGTTTCCATTGGACTTCCACGTTACATTACATTCAATTTACAACAAATATGGCCCATAATAGTGATATGGCCTTTGAAAACTCATGACACTACTGACATGGACTTGCTTGCTGAGGTGGTAATGTCAAGCTTCTATTGCTGTTGAGTGATAGATGTGTTCTTGGATGTGCTCTCTCTTCTCCTCCACATAGCTTGATGATGTAGGGTCTTCAATGATCTTTGATCTCTTGAGGTGGTTGCATGCATGTGATCTACTTTCTTTTTCTTGATAAGCTTCTTTGTCCATCCACCTATGAGTGAGTCTTCTAGCATGTTCAATCCTTCCTTCTCTTCTTCATCGTCTCACCATGATCTAACAATGTACCTATTCCTGCAATTCACTCATGATGGGACGACATCAAATCCAAAAACCTCCTAGTCTAAGATGACACATTGTTATCCATGGACTAGGCTCGGGACAGGTGATAAGATGGGAAAGAGGGCCTAGTAATTGTGCATTGCACAGTTCTAGGTGACAAGGAGGGAGAATAGTTACTAAGACTACGCAAAGCGCAACTCAAGCTTGGTTGAGAAACTTCGGGGCACAATCTTCACTACTGGGAAAAATTACGTAGAGGCCACTGGGAGATAAGATTACACAATTAAGATCATCAGTGGCTGTTGCAAGGTGGGACATTGGGAGACAAGTCTGCGCAGTTCTCAGAGGCAAGTTAGGACTACATAGTAGAGGAACCTAGGAGGACAAATCTGTGCAATTTTTGGGATTAATGAGTCTCGACTGAGGGAGAAAACTAAGAGACATTTCTACGCAGTTCTGGGAGGCAAGGCAGGATTGGGGTCTCTGTGAAATTCAAGGTTCAAATAGGTAGGGAGGAAGCTTGATGACTGATCTTGAGAATTGTGCAATACATGTTAGGCTTGAAGAAACTACTACACAATTCTGGGGAGGAAGGTGGTTTTCTCAGCTTTGGAATTGCGCAGTGAAATTGCCCCAAGGGATAGTGACTGCGCACTGTGCAATTCTAGGTAGCAGGATTGCATCATTGAGGGTTGAGACTGTGCAATGCTTAGTTCAGTCAGGGTTTGATGAAAGAGATTTTTTCAGTTGGGAGGATTTCCAAAAAATGGGCTAAATGTGGGAGGTAAGAGAACTTTGTGAGCAACTTGAAACTATGATCACACACTTAGCATATTTGATGACATGACAACATAGGCCACTGGAACAACAAGGAAAAGCATTACCCTCTATGAGACAGTCTAGAACAAAAAGAGACAAATGTGACACTTGAGATAGACCCTAGGAAAACTGTGACAAAACTTGTGTGACAATGCTTAAAACTTTGTGTATGACTGCAACCAATATTTACATAGCTAGGCCAACTCAAACACACAAATACAAACTTTCGAAGTCACAAGAAAAGGACTGCAAGTGTGACAAAACAATCAAGCATGCAAAAAGATGATAGTTGGCCAAACAAGTGAAAGGGGTGAAAAGACTCTAAGAGAGCGCATGAAATGAGCTCGAGTGCTTGCAACATTAAAGGGAAAGGCCAAGGAAGGCTCTGAAATTTGAGTGTAAGCCAAAATTTTGGAGGGTGTTGCAATTTCTATAACACTTGGCAACACACTTGTTGAATACCAGCTTCTTTATCTTGGTTCATTTTTAGTGCACCTCCTTGGTCCTTTGGGAAGTGATGATTCATTATGCAGATTACTTTGGTTTCTCCACTTACCTCATAACAGTCATGGACCCCTTGATACCTTCTAAGTTGAACACTACATAATATTCAGCCAGATCATAGTGTTTCAAATTAGGAAGGCCAGTTTAGTTTGCGAGCTTATGATTTTCAGAGTATAGTTTTCATGGCTGGTGTTTCTTTGCTGTCAATAGGCCTAGACAGTACCCCAACGAAGTCATGTAGGAACACAAGCATTTCTCCACTGCCAGTGAGCCTAGACAGTACCCAGATGGAGTTTCCTTCTTCACCTCTCTACATAGGAAGCCTTTCTCTCCTTTCACCTTTGTTATTTTAAAGAGAATTGTGCATAGGCACTTATTTGTTTTTGGGGTGGAAGAGGGATCCCAACTTATTGAGAGAAGAAGAGGTTGTTCCTTTAGAGAAGTATATAAATACCTCTGATTTTGGTTTTCTCATTTAGATTTTCCCCTTCTCTATTTCTACTATTTGGATAAGATTGAAAACATCAAAGAAAAATGAGTACAGGAGGTTCCAAGAATGGACATGGGTTCATGGTTGGACCAAAACTCTCCTTACAGACAAACCATATTTTCTGTCAGGACTTCATCAGCCAAAATTTATAACTAAATACAAATAAGATAGACATAGGACTGGCCAAGGGATGTAATGTCAAAAGACACTTTGAACTTCATCCACACACTCACTTGGAACCTCAAACATAGTAAGGCACAACACTTATTTACATAAAAATATGACAAAGAACCAAAAGAAAACAAAACAACAAAAAATCAAAAGAATATGTACATAGTGTAAGGTGCGACCCCAAATCTCGTTGAAAATAAAAATTTAAGTCTTGGCCATTGATAGGAAGAGAGTCAATCTTCCAGTCAATTGATTAAAGATGGTATGTGTATTGGCCAAGATTCTCGTGGACAATGTAAGGATCAATCCATAGGGATTGAAACTTAATGTGTTTTCCTTTGTCCTCATGGGATTTGTCCCACTTTAAGAATAGGTCACCCACGCTGAAGTTAGTCTTCCCTGCATAATTTTTGTCAAAACATCTCTTGATATTGTTCTGATGGAGTGAAAATTTTTCTTTTTCTTTCAACCTTTCTTCCTGCAACTTGTGTAAAGTTTCCATCCTACGCTAAACCAAAAGACACGGCTTGCCCTGGGATTCTTGGGAAAACTTGAGAGTAGGCAAGTAAATGTTTGGCGGGTGGATGGCTTCCTTTCCATACACCAGGAAGTAAGGGGAAGTATTAAGAGAAGGCTTAGGTGTGACTCGGTCAAGCCATACAGAATTCACCAGAGTAGAGTGCAAGTATCATTGCACAGAGAATATGGTATTTTTAATGATGCAAATGAGATTCTTATTTGTGGATTTGACACGACCATTCCCCTGTGGGTGGTAGTCAATAGAATGTTTCAAGACAATACCATTTTGCAACACAAACTCATAAATATTAAATGAAGAAAAGTATGTTGCATTTTCAAAAACAAGTGACGTAAGAACACCAAACTTGGAAATGATATTATGTTGTAGGAAGTTGATGACTTCCTGATCGTTCACTTGTTTTAGCGAAACTGCCTCTATCCACCACATGAAGTAATTTGTAGCAATAAGGATATAGGGGTGCTACTCTGATGAATGTGAAAAAATTTCCCCAATGATATCCAAGCCCCATTGTTGGAATGGTTCTTCCACTGCAACAAGATGTAGCGGTGTTACTGACCTCCGATTTATGTCGGTGCACTTTTGTCAAGCCAGACACTTGTGGGTGTACGCATGCATGCCCTTGAATAATGTAGGCTAGTAGAAACTGGCCCGCATGACCTTATGTGTTGTGTTGTTACCCATGAACTGTCCCCTAGTTGGTCCATCGTGGAGATATTGTAACACGTTATCTGAATCTTTCCCCTCCAAGAACCTGCGCAATCTTCCATTATGGTGCTTTCTGTATAGAACCCCATGCACTAGTTGGTATGATAGAGCTTTGAGTCGAAGTTCCCTCTTCTGCCACATAGAAAAATGAGACGGCACAGTGCCATGCTCAAGGTATCAATGCACATCTTCGTACCAAGAGTTTCCATCTGAAATGGGAGATACTCGCTCAACATTGTAATTTCTATTTGTTGCTCCTAGACTGTGAGCTCTTCTTCTTCCTCTTATGCATGAACCACTTCCGTTGCTAACTTACAAAGACCATGAACCTTGATGGTGTGAACTAGTTTAATGTCAAGTTCATACTCTTGCATTCATGTCATCTAGTTTTCCATTCTCTCACCTAGCTCTTGCTAAACAAGAAATGATTTGACTACTAGGTGTGAAACAAAGATAATGCAATGGTTTTTCAGCAAATAGGGTTTGAAGTGCTTCACCGCCTTGTATACTACATAAGCTTGTTTTTCCACAGCAAGATATTTGAGCTTTGGTCCTTGCAGACTCACACTCATGAAGGAGATGGTTCACTCATTGTTCAACTTGTCCTTCTGAGTGAGTACAATAGCGAGAGAGGTGTCGGAAGCGAAAGTATAGAGAAAAAAATATTTGCTGAATTATGGGTTGTATAGTGCTGGTGCTTCTACTATTTCTTGTTTTATACGGGCAAATGCATCCTTTTCCCTTTTTCCCCAACTGTAGACTATGTCCTTCTTGATCATCTCCTGTATGGGTTTGATGATATGAGCATATTTGGAGATGAACTGTCTGAGGAAGTTGATCTTCCCCAAGAAAGACTGCATGGCTTTCTTGTTTGCGGGCTGGGGAGTCTGCATGATTTTCCAAACTCTATCTGGATCTACCTTAATCCCACTTTTAGCGATATCTTCTTGGGTTTCAAGGATATCTTGTATTTTGTGTATAGTTTTCTTCCAGAGTTCTCACATCCATAAGTATTTTAATCGTTGTTTCGAGCCATCCACCATGGCTCATCATTAGGATATATCAGTGAGTGTGTAGGACAGATCTCATTAGAATGAATAAATAGAGTTAAGAGATGGACTGGCTCGAAACGTTGATTCAAACAATTATGGATGTGAGAACTCTGGAAGAAAACTATACACAAAGTACTAATCGCAGAAGCGTCAAAACAATGATATCTCGTATTTCCGACATCACTCAATTTTTTTTTAAGATGGCACAGGTGGTCTGACCATTGTCTTGAAAACACTATTACATCATCGACATAGACCACTACGCTATATCCAATAAGCCCACAGAAAGTGATTTCCATTGCATGCTGAAATATTGCACCACGTTAACTAGCCCAAATGGCATTCTACGAAATGAAAATGTACCCCACTTGGTACGAAATGTAGTTTTAGGTCTGTGAGGCTCTACTACCAGATCCTAGTTATATCCAGAAAAATCGTCAAGCAAAGAAAACAACTCTAATCCAAATAATGTCGACATTATATGCTCCATGGACGACACTAGATAGTTATCCTGGTCGGAGGTGCGATTGAGGTTGTGGAATTCTATGTGTTAATCAAGGTTGTCATTAATGTCAATATGAAATTAGCTAGGATGTAAAATATTCTTGCAGATTCTAGATGATGATGACGAAGATGTCAAAATTACTCTCGATGGAAGAAGTGCCAATCATGTACCTAATTATCTAGAAGCACTTGATGACCATTCTTGATGTACATAATTAGAATATTTCCATTGTATCCCTATGACATACACTATCTTACCTCCAACACTCGTAATGAAAGAATACATAATGACATGTCCTACCAATGATGTGAAGCCACAATCCTTGATTTCCTTACCTCCGATGATGAAAGATGACATGATGTTTCATTTGATTGATGGCATATCTCTGCACTATCTTTAGGACATGGTGACATTAATGGTGACATGTTGACCCTATGAAGTAGAAGTAAAAAACAATGAAGAAATCCATTCATGAAGGAGAAGCCCATCCATGAAAGAATATTGATGTCCTTCATTTCTACACTAAGTAATGACCAATCACATTAAAAAATATTTTTCTCCACCTTAAAGGAACAATATCACCACGAGACCTACACCATCTTGAAGATCATAATTTTATCTTTCCAACGAGCTCTTACTTGTCCCAAAAATCCTAACAGTTTGTGAGATATTGAATTTTTAAGACTAAGGAAAATTACACCTAACAATGAGCCAACCTGTGCAAAGTTATATCAAGTGAGCCTCAATTCCAAAGGTTGTGTCCCTTTATTCCAGAGTCGAAATCACTATAAATATAAAGTGTAAACACTCATTTCAAGCATAATTTTTGGTCAATATTTCAGAGAAGAAACAAAAGAAGGATAGAAGGCCAAGGAGGATTTTTTGGACTAATGTTTTGTGATTGGGTTATCATCTAAGAGCTAAAGAAGTGCAGATCTTAGAACAATGACTGCATTTTGTGGAGAGAAAATTCTAAAACTATGTGGCAACAGCTTGTGGCAATTCAGACCAATTCAATAATTTATCTAAAGAACTCAGACCTGTAGTTGAAAAAGCTCAGAGGCACAGTTAAGGTTTAGACAATTGCCTATGGTAAACTAACACAGTCTTGTGGCTCGGATTTGTAAAATTCTACCTTGTAGGCTCATATTTGGGACAGAGAACAGTCCAGTTTGTAAGGATCGGTTTAATCATTGTTGGATAGGGCTTGGTCATATGATTAGTCCCCTTGGAGAAGGCCTAGTTTGGATTAATTAGAACGGTCCTGTAATAACCTACAAGAGCTCTAATTTGTTGTTGTGGAAGTATTGCTAGCCCAGACTTAGCATTTGTATCCTAACCTTAGAACTGTGAGAAGGATTGCTTATTTAAGGCTTTGTGGAAAGAGTTGAGCTCGGACTTAGTTCAAATAAAAAAGATTTGTATCTTGGATATATTTGTGGAGGAACTAAAGAGTGTCTCCTATATATACTTCGAACCTATTTTTAGCAACCATTGGAGAACTGTGATCAGTAGCCTACAAGAGCTCATACATTCTTAAGCTCATATTGCATACCTTGTTGGAAACTTGGAGTTTGGATTTATTGGAAAGCTTGGACTAGGAAGAATAGCCACCTGTGGGTAGTGAACCAGACCTCGGATTAGTAGCAAAGTCACCTTTCAAGAGGGTAGTAACATATTGTGGAAAGTGTGGAAAGATAAAAGGACTCTGCCTCCAGTGACTTTAGTTTACAGGACCTTTTATTGGAAACATCTCTTGATAGTCTTTTATGAATTGGGAGTTTCCTTGGGGATAATCTTGAAGACAATATTGAAAAACTATGTGAGGCAGCATATTGAATATTCTTGAAGGCATCCTTGAGATAATGATGCATCGTTGATGTCATCATGAGGTGACCTTGGAGATTTTGATTAGGTACCATGAAGAACAATTATGACACCTTCTAAGTTAAGGTTTTCATTGACGATGTAGCGTGGATACTACAATGATGCTGAAGATTGATAGGGCTCAGAGAAGAAGACTTTGGGAACCGTGAAGTACAACCAAACATATCTTGACAAAGAAAAGCTATAAGATTGGTGTCCTTGGAGTTGGTGTTCCTAAACTCAAGGTTGGTGCCTTGGATAAGATAGGGTTGAAGCCCTACAGGGCGAAGCCTCACTAAAGTCCAAGTAGGTGCTTGGCACATCCTAGGTTGGAGCCAGGGTGTCTTCATCTAGGGTTGGAGCCCTACCTATATTGTACTTGATTCATTATAAAGATTATATTAATAAAATCATTTATTTCTATTGTTCATTTTGTGTTCTAAATATAAGTGATCTAACTGGTAAAAGTAACAATTGAAAAAAAAATATTGATTCACCCTCCTTTCAGTATTTCCAACAATTGGTATCAGAGCGAGTACCTTCACTCAAAGCCTAACAGCTTGAAGGTTGATCATTAAAACACAAATGGAAAAGCCAAGGAAGAAATTCTCCAATCCTCCTAAAGATGTGTCTCCCTCAGCTGCCAAAATTGAAGTCAATCAATTTGTGAAGGCTCCATTGTTCAATGGAAACTTTGATATTTGGGAGGCATGAATGAGGAATTTCTTAAAGAATCAAGGCATTTAAGTCTGGAAATCAGTGATTGCTAATAGCATGATGGATGGAGAATCCAAGGAACATAATACAAGAGCAATAAAAGAAATCTTGAATAGGCTACCTGATTCTGTGAAGGCCAATTTTGAAAAATGTTCGTCAACAAAAGGCATATGGGATAAAATTCATGATCTTCACTCAAAAGGAGCATTGATAATGATCTCTGGTCAAGAAAATGATGGAAAACAAGAAGGAAATCCATAGCCCATCAAGGAAGGTGAAGATAAGAGTGATAACATCAAGGCTAAATAAGACCTAGAAGATGAAGAGAATGAAAATGATTTTGAATAAGATCTCCTCACTAAG
This sequence comes from Pinus taeda, assembly GCA_000404065.3. Taxonomy (NCBI): domain Eukaryota; kingdom Viridiplantae; phylum Streptophyta; class Pinopsida; order Pinales; family Pinaceae; genus Pinus; species Pinus taeda. Next base: position 27,465 of record APFE030042319.1, on the reverse strand, counting down.
TCATCAAAGGTATCCCCTTGATAAATCAATTCTTGGCTATGCAGGTGAATCCTCAAACAAGAATTATAATGCTTCAAAAAACAAGGATGTGAGGAAGCTTGGAAGAAATGTTGATGCCTCGAGCAAAGGCAAGAGTCAAATTGGCATTGGAAGAAATCCTACTCCAAGAAGAAAGCAGATGGTATCAAGGATGAAAAAGTCAATGGTTATCATCAAAGGATCCCAAGGCAAAAATACTTCAGAAGTACATCAAGGAAACCTTCTTCTCCCAGGTACCAAAGTATATTTCTTGGTTATTTCTATTCTTCTACAAACTTTGGACACATGGCAAAATATTGTAGTGCATATCACAAAGATAAATATAATGGTACCCGTCAATCTCTGAGAAGCAATTTTACAAGAAGTCATGAATTATTATTCATGAACAACATAGAGTGCTTCAAGTGTCATAACATTGGACATATGTCACGTGATTATAACTTGACTTGGGCCCCTACACAAGGAAGAACCATGCCAGATAAGAAATTTATACAATTGTCTCTTGAACACTCAAGCCAAAAACACATGTCATTTACCCGATGAAGTTATCCTTCATATTCCAAGTATTTGATGGGGATATTCTACCAAGAGGAAGATCATGCATACAATTAGGGGGAGCTTATGATGATTAAGCATTCTTGCAAAGGCCATCCTTGAATGGGCGTTATGAAATCCTTGATGAGCTATATTGACAATCATTATTTGATAGACAATTTCTAAGGAACACTCCATTGAAGAAGATGATCTCTTATCCATCCAATGGACTATTGTTGAAGATGTCTTCCACTTGATCACTAAGTAGGTAATCTTCCCTGAACTAGAGGAGATTGTGCAAACAGGGGGAGTTGGTTCATCACATAAAGGAATGTAAGCACATCTATCATGAACCACATTGCGAGAAGAAATAACACCATGAAATGGGGAGTAACATACCCATGAAGAGCTACTATTGATGAAGAAAAGAAGAATCTTGATAGGGGGAGTACTTAGGCACCCCGTTTTCCATTGATGTCAAAGGGGGAGAGAATATTGGAAGTGCAAGAATATTTCCATTAATAAAAAAGGGGGAGATTGTTAATCAAAGTTTTCATTGATGTCAATATGGCATTGGCCAGGATGAAAAATATTCTTGTAGATGCCAGATGATGATGATGAAGATGTCAAAATTACTCTTGATGGAAGAAGTGCCAATCAGGTACCTAATTATCTAGAATAACTTCGTGACCATTCTTGATTTACATAATTAGAATACTTCCATTGTATCCTTATGAAATACACTATATTACCTCCAACACTCGTAATGAAAGAATACATGATGACATGTCCTACCTCCAATGATGTGAAGCCACAATCCTTGATGTCCTTACTTCCGGTGATGAAAGATGACATGATGCTATATTGGATTGATGGCATATCTCTGCACTATCTTGAGGACATGGTGACATGTTGACCCTATGAAGTAGAAGGAAAAAACAATGAAGAAATCCATTAATGAAGGAGAAGTCCATCTATGAAAGAATATTGATGTCATCCATTTCTCCACTAATTAATGACAAGTCACATTAATTTTTTTTTCTCCACCTTAGATGAAAAATCCCACCATGAGACCTACACCATCTTGAATAGAATAATTTTAGCTTTCCAACGAGCTCTTACTTGTCCCACAAAATCCTAGTAGTTTGTGAGATATTGAATTTTTAAGACTAAGGAAAATTACACCTAACAGTGAGCTGACCTCTACAAAGTTATATTAATTCAGCCTCAATTCCAAAGGTTGTGTCCCTTCATTCCAGAGTCGAAATCACTATAAATACAAAGCGTAGACACTCATTTCAAGCACACTTTTCGGTCAATATTTCAAAGAAGAAACAAAGCAAGATAGGAGGCCGAGGAGGACTACTTGGACTAATTTTTTGTGATTGGGTTATCATCTAAGAGCTAAAGAAGTGTAGATCTCAGAACAGTGACTACATTTTGTGGAGAGATACTTCGAAAACTGTGTGGCAACAACCTATGGTAGCTTTGACCAAGTCAATAATTGGACTAAAGAACTTAGACCTATAGTTGAAGAAGATCAGAGGCACAGTTAAGGTTCAAAAAACTGTCCGTGGTAAACTAAAACAATCCTGTGGCTCAGATATGTAACATTCTACCTTGCAGGCTCAAATTTGGGATAGAGAAAAATCCAATTTGTAAGGTTTGATTTAATCATTGTTGGATAGGGCTAATTCATATGATTAGTCCCCTTGGAGAAGGCCTAGTTTGGATTACTTAAAACCTGTAATAACCTACATGAGCTCGGATTTGTTGTTGTGGAAGTGTTGCTAGACTAGACTTAGCATTTGTATCCTAACCTTGGACATGTGATAAGGATTTCTTGTTGAAGGCTTTGTGGTAAGGGTGGAGCTCAAACTTAGCTTAGATAACAAAGATTTGTAACTTGGATATATTTGTGGTGTAACTAAAGATAGTCTCCTATATATATACTTCGAACCTATGTAAACTGACCATTGGAGAACTGTGATCAGTAGCCTACAAGAGCTCATACAGTCTTAAGCTTAGATTGCAGACCTTGTTGGAAACTTGGAGTTTAGATTTATTGGAAAGCTCGAACTAGGAAGAACAACCACCTATGGAATTGAACTAGACCTCAGATTAGTAGAAGAGTCACCTTTCAAGAGGCTAGTCACATATTGTGGAAAGTGTGGAAAGATAAAAGGACTCCACCTCTAGTGACCTTGGTTTACAAGACCTTGTCTTGGAAACATCTCTTGACAATATTTTGTGGATTGGGAGCTTCCATGGGGATACTCATGAAAACAATATTGAACAAATGTGTGAAGCAACATATAGAAGATTCTTGAAGGCATCCTTGAGATAATGATGCATCGTTGATGTCATCATGAGGTGACCTTGGAGATTTTGATTAGGTACCATGAAGAACAATGATGACACCTTCTAAGTTAAGTTTGTCATTGATTATGTAGTGTGGAGACTACAATGAAGTTGAATATTGACAGGGCTCGGTAAATAAGACCTTGGGAGTTGTGAAGTACAACCAAACATATCTTGACAAAGCGAAGCTATAGGATTGGTGTCCTTGGAGTTGGTGCTCCTAAAATCAAGGTTGGTGCCTTGGATAAGATAGGATTGAAGCCCTAGATGTCAGAGCCTCACTAAAGTCCAAGTAGGTGCTTGGAACATCCCAGGTTGGAGCCTGGGTGTCTTCATCTAGGGTTGGAGCCCTACCTATATTGTACTTGATTCATTATAAAGATTATATTAATAAAAGAATTTATTTCTATTGTTCATTTTGTGTTCTAAATATAAGTGATCTAATTGGTAAAAGTATCAATTGAAAAGAAATATTGATTCACCCCCCTCTTAGTATTTCCCACACTACACACATACGGATCTCCTCAGACTTCCTTCTGATCGGGACTAAGTTAGACACCGAGGTCAAATGTTGCATTTTATAGATGATCCAAGCATCTAACAACTTGGTCAGTTCTTTTTGTATAAGGGGCTCAAGTGTTGGATGAACTTTCCTTAGTTTCTGCTGAAAATGCTTGACCCCTTCTTTGATCGGTATAATGTGCTAGATGATTTGCATGCCATATGTCTTAAGATTATCGTACGTCCACGTGAATACATCATGGTACTGCTTGAAAAGGAATATAAAAGATTACCGCTCTTGTGGTGTACAACATGCATCGAGATTCATGTACTTTAGATCTTCTTTTGTTCCCATATTGATCTATTCATGCGACAATGTCGAGTTATGGGTCTTATCATTTGCAGGTCCCTGAAAATGGTTCTACAATTCATAAAACTTCTCTAGTGATACCAAACCCTTAGGGATGAGGTTTCCTTTTCCTGTACTAGTTGTGTCGTGCAGATTCTACTCGTGCTTGTCCTCATCTATTGTTGTGTCCTTGAAGATGTTAGCATTAGCCATGAAATGTAGTATCTGTTGATCATCATAAAAAAAGTGTAAGTTAGTGATGTTGTCTGGGACAAATGGTTTATACAAAATCTTAATAGAAAAATTATCCCTTAATGACAACGTCCTAGCAACTGCATTTTCCAAGGCATCTGCAGCTGCATTACATATTCTTGGCACTGAAATAATATTGAAAGCTTGGAATTGAGAAATGAGTCACCATATCTCTTGCTGGTAATTATTAAGATGCACTAACACACAATGTATAGTGTTACGTACTTGATGCACCACGATTTCAGAGTCACCTACCATTTTCAGAACAACAACCTTGAGGTCAATGGCTTTCTGTAAGCTGAAAACGAGTGCTTCATACTCTATGGTTTTGTGCGTGCACTCAAACTTCAAGCAACTAGAGAGTAGATTTTTCCTCTGTAGTGGATCTATTATAACACAACCATTTCTAGAGCCCTCTTGCGTTTTGGATATGTCAAAGTACATGGTCCACAACTTATCTATATAGGGACTGCTTGCTGCACTAGTACTACTGCTACTATTACTTACTATACACGTGTCATTTTCGTCAGTTGGGCATGGAAGAAGGCCCAACTGTTTGTTTGGTGGGATAGGGGATGGCTCTGCAAGATAACACCCCAATCGTATCTCTAAAAAGAAATTACCGAACATGAGTTCTATGAAAGCCAACGTATCATTTTCTCCATTCAAGGGAGTCACATTATGCTTCATGTATCTCTCTAACAACACTCAAATCTAGTCATTCCTGCCCTTATACGGAAGCCATAAGTGTGACTAGTCAGTGGAAAAGTATCCTTGTATCTTTCTTGACGAGTCTCTAATGAGAAATACCCAATATGCTTCTGGGATGTCCACAACTACAATATTGATGCATTAATGAACTCACTCATCAGATGTTATCTGAATGATCACATCCCTGAGTTCACTAGTTGCTGGCACACAAGTTTTGTCTAGTTGGATGATCTATGCATTATTCTTTCTCCATTGAGCATTGATCTTCTTAGTGATGGAGAGTGGCAAGACATTGACTGATGCACCAGAATCAACCAAGAAGTTGTGAACATTGAAGTTAAAGATCTAAAATGATAACAATAATGGTGGGTAGAGTGAGTTTGCCTCCTCCATGTAGAGCGCATTAAGAACAAATGCGAGAGTGTTAGGATATTTCCTAGATCCCTTGTTTGAAGAGGTGGCTTGACCAATAGAGGTTTCCCCAAGTGCTCGCAGAAGAATGTCCTGTTGACTCGTGATTTTTGTAAGTTCAAACAGAGAGATATTTGCATGAGTCTTCTTCATGAATTCGACAATGTTATAGTCTATTACGGGAAGAATCACCGAGGTGTCTAGGGGTGGACCCGAGTTCATGGTTTCCGATGGGATGTTTTTGTCTTCACTACTTGTGGAAACAATTTTCGTTGAAGTTGTCTTCCTGGACTTGCTTTGAGTGCCCTATGTTGAGTGGGATGATGGACCTACAATCCTTAACATATCTTCTCTTATTTTATTCCTTGGTATCTCAAACACATTGGGGGCCCCTTGACTTCTCAAGTTATATTGATTATTTTTCTTTAGGGTCAGACCGTCACTCAAAGGCTCGTTATTAGTGGTGGTCTTTTGGGCTGCGAGAGCATATTGATACATATTTACTACATGCCCAATTCTTCAAGCTTCATCAAGTGTAGAAACTTATTCTTCTTCATCATCTGGCTCAACCTGCTCATTAATCGTGAGTTTGTTAGAGAACTATGCAGCCATGCTTCTCATTCCATGGTTCCATTCTCGGCATGTCCTTTCCAAATGGCCTTCGTGGTGAAACATGAAGTATGAATTTGTAGCGATTTTCTCGAGGTTTAGAACTAGGTTAGAGCTATGCACAGATTTGGTCAGCTAGCTACTGTTGTTGCTGCTACTGGAAGCTACATTCTTCTTCTGCAGGTACTTGGACGGCCTACTACTCGCAGTGGTCTCACTTGTCCTTTGTTTAAGTTCTGCCGCTTCGGTAGTCAGGGACTTGACGAGACAAGTAAGGTTGTCAATATCACTTACTTCCTTTTACTTAACCTTGCTCACAGAGGTTTGGGATCTCTTACTGGTGTCTTTATAGTCCTTGGTGGGTTCATCATATGCAATGACTCCAATAGCATGCAGGTCTTTCTCCATGACAATAACCTCTTCATAATGTTTTGTTAGTGATGGTTTCAATAGTTCGCATGATGAACTGTGCAATATTGGTCAACAATGTAAAAGTGTAGTAGTCGATAGAGATGGAGTCATGAGGTTTAGTGTTGTTTGAGGACTTGATAAAAATATGGTTGAACCTATGATTGAAATCTTTGACCTTTTCTTTCTTCTCCATCTTGAGACTACCCAACTCCTTCAATAACATGTCACGGGTCTTGTCTTCAGCAAACGTTTCAAGAAAGATCCTTTTGGATACCCCCCAATTCTGGATGGAGTTTGGAGGAAGTCTACAGTACCATACAAGTGCTCTGCCATCCAAGGTACATGTAAGCAATCTACATGCAACGTCTTCGTAACATACCTTGAGTGTCTATAGATGTAGGTAGAAAGTGTCTAAGTTATCTTCCACCTTCACTATCTTGTCAAGGTCATATTTTTCTAAGATCTTGTCCATGTGTCTTGCCATCTAGTGTAGGGCACCCAAAAGTGCCAATGGGCCCCAAGTCATCCAATCTAAATTTCTGTTTGCCATGTTGTCCTCTTCGTTGTCCTCATCTTCCTCTTCTGAATCTGATGATTCCCCTTCTGAATCTATTGGTTCCTCTTTTGGATATCCTCCTCCTTTGTTTTTTTCCCCTCCGCCTCCTTTGTTAGACCCTGAACTTGACAGTAAGAGGTATTCGTCTTATTCCTTTCAAAAAAGGGGGGTTCCTCTTCTTTCTCCACAACTTCTGCCAGCTCCTTAAGAGTGGAAAAGGTTGCTTCTTCAACAAATGTGACTACTACTCCTGTGGGGGTAGTATTGTGCTTCTTTTGAGAGTATGGAAGGGTGTACACTCCTGGAATCAATCCAATAACTTTTGAAAACTTACGTTTTATGGGACAAACATCTTAGATTTGATGGTACGAGATTTCATGTTTGGGTATGGGAGGTGAGAAATTACCAACTTCAGAATTGTGAGTAGGGGAGACGGGGTGAATGTTACTACCTTGACTAGGAAATGGATAAGTGGGGTCAGTGGGAAAATCATCCATAAACTACTGGCGTCCCTCCTTGTAGTGCCATAAATGTTGATAGTGTTGGACCTCACACCATTTGGTGTAGGAGTTCCATTCGGTATGATGGCCTGGTTGCCATTTATTTAGATATTTTCCTTGGCTTTTGTTATTCAACACATGAGAGTGTTATGCTGGTACATTTGAAAAGAAAGGTGAGTATGCTTGGTAAGTGTGTAATGTAACTGTGTCTAGGTTATCTTATTGCAAAAGGGGGAGAAAGTGAGCATCTAAGTGAAAGGTAATAGTACCACCTAGGAAGAGACACACATGAACCAAGAAAGGTCTATCCATCATCCAATGGAATAGTCCACAGTGGATGCGACAATTGTTAGAACCGAAGCAAAGCCGATGACCCATCCACCATCCAGTGGAGTAGTTCACAACGGATGTGATAATCGTTATAACCAATAAATGAGGGTGGTATGTCTAGTATCCTACATAGTACTCCACAAGGATGAGGCAACAATGATAACCAATATGTCACATTCCCAACAAGGTAAGCACTAAAACAACTGATATAGTTCAACTATCTTAGTACATGTGAGACAAACATGAGTTGCAAATGCTCAAAGAATAGTCTTACAAACATCTACAAGTCATGCATGGAAATGTGTTGGCCTGATCATGCTCATGTATTAAGCAAAAGTTCCAATACATAGATTTACATCTTACACCACTAGCCTCAGTAGTGGGACATTAGAGCCAGTCATTTCTCCTCAAAGAACTGATTGAAACTCTCTATGCTTTGTGGGAGGAGCCACAGTCAAAATTCCTTGCTCATACAACGAGGGGGGTATATATAACCAAGGGTGATGCTTGACCCTTGTGACTCTTGGAATTCACTCATGATTGTGAAACTTCCTAAGAATTTTCAACTGACATGCCTCTTCACATTCATGTGTGTCCATTGGACTTCCACTTTACATTACATTCTATTTACAACTAATATGGCCCATAATAGTGATGTGGCCTTTGAGAACTCATGATATGACTTGGTGTGACACTGCTGACATGGACTTGTTTGTTGAGGTGGTAATGTCAAGTCATTGTTGCTGCTGAGTGATATATTTTTTCTTCGATGTTCTCTCTCTTCTCCTCCGACTAGCTTGATGATGCGGGGCCTTCAATGATATTTGGTCTCTTGAGGTGGTTGCATGCATGTGCTCTCTTTCCTTGTTCTTGATAAACTTCTCTGTCCATCCAGCTGTGAGTAAATCTTCTAGCATGTTCGCTCCTTCCTTATCTTCTTCATCGTCTCACCATGATCTAATAGTGTACCTGCTCCTGCAATTCACTCATGACGAGATGACATCAAATCCAAAAAATTCCTAGTCTAAGATGATGCATTTTTATCCATGGACACAGCCTGGGATAAGTGACAAGCTAGGAAAGAGGGCCCAGTAATTGTGCATTGCACAGTTCCAGGTGACATGGAGGGAGATTGGTTACTGAGACTATGCAAAGTGCAACTTTGGCTTAACTGAGGAACTCTATGGCACAATCTTCACTATTGAGAAAAATTGAGCAGAGCCCACTAGGAGACATGATTGCATAGTTGAGATCATCAATGGCTAATGCAAGGTGGGACACTAGGAAATAGGTTTGCACAGTGTTCAAAGGCAAGGCAGGACTGGGCAACAGAGGGAGCTGGGATGACAGATCTACACAGTTTTTGGGATCAATGAGTCCCGACCGAGGGAGGACATTCGTAGACTTTTTTGTGTAGTTTTGGAAGGCAAGGTAGGCTTGGGATATCTGTGTATTATAGGGTTCCAACAGGCAGGGAGGAAGCTTGATGAATGATCTTGCGAAATGTGTAGTTGCGGTTAGGCTTGAAGAAGCTATTGCGCAATTCTTGGGAGGAATGCAGTCTGCTCAGCTCTAGAATTGCGCAGTGCAACGACCCTAAGAGATAGTGACTGTGAACTGTGCAGTTCCAAGCAACATGGTTTCATCACTGGGGGGTGAGACTATGCAATTCATAGTTCATTCGGGGTCCAATGAAAGAGAGTTGCCTGGTAGAGAGGATTTCCGGAAAAGGGGCTAAGTGTGGGAGGCAAGTGAACTTTGTGAGGAACTTGAAACTCTTATCACACACTTAGTATATTTGACGACACGACAACATAGGCCACTGGAACAACAAGGTAAATAATTACCCTCTGAGGATAGTCTAGAACAAAAAGCAACAAGTGTGACACTTGAGATAGACCCTACGATGACTGTGATGACACTTGTCCGAAAATGCTTAAATATTTGTGTATGAGTGCGACCAATGTTTACATAACTAGGACAACTCAAACACACAAAGGAAAACCTTCAAACTTACCAGAAAAGGAACGTAAGTGTGATAAAACAATCGAGCATGCCAAAAGACAACAATTGGCCAAACAAGCGAAAGGCGTGAAAAGACTCTAAGAGAGCTCATGAAATGAGCTCAAGTGCTTGCAACATTAAAGTGAAAGACCAACGAAGGCTCTGAAATTTGAGTGTAAGCCAAAATTTTGGAGGGTGTTGCAATCGCTACAACACTAACGAAGAATGAGCTTGTGGTACTATCACTATGGTTCGACTGCAAATGCATGTGAGCTCCGTGCATGGTGAAGGTATTCACAATAGATGCATTGAAGCGGCATGGACTTAAAAATTGTGTTGTTGGTTGTTTCACCAGGACGAAATGCATATTGGTATTTATGGGTGCAGCTCTGACTATTCAATGGTTTGTGTCGGGGTAGTGGCTCTTGAACAATTGGGAATTTTTATTACCTTCCCCATCTGTGTATAGCTTTCCAATGCAAATATTCATGCTTTCTTGCTGGTTTATTTGCGATGGAAAATTTGTCATTATGTGGAATGTTGATTTTGGGTAGCATCGGATGTGATATAGCCATGAAATTTGGTGGAGTGGCTAAGGCACATGAGATCTCCAAGGCTAAGAAATCATTTGGAGAAATTCTACTTGGATGAGGAGTTAATAAAATAATTAATATTTTTAATGGGTTCCTAAGTCTAAACTTAGGAAAATAAAAATATTAATGTGTATTAGTATAACATGGGTGAGAAAGTTCTAAGTGACGAGGATCAAGTCAGTTCTAATCTTAGCCATTGATTAGGGACTTAATCTCGGCTATTGAATCGTCAACATGAAAAGTATAAGAGGAGGCTTGAGGGTTAGTTGGAGACACACCAAGAGAGATCAATCAATTCAATTTTTTGGGGCGAGGATTACTGAGGAAATCGAGCAAGTGATTAGTTGCAGTGAGGGGTGGTTCCACAAGAGGCCAAAGAATACATAGTAGAGAGGCAGCGTAGTGCCAGGAGAGACAACATAGGTCCTAGAAGGGCTGATGCAAAGGTCATAGGAGCTAACACAGTGGATGCATAGGGCCGTAGAGGTTGATGTAGAAGCAATAGACGCTGAAGCATAAGTTGTAGAGGGCTTCAGAGGCAACTATGGGGAGATTTTGTGGGGCAGACTGGGAGAAGATCAACAGATTCTGAGCCAAGATAGGGTGACGCAACTCCTGGAGCAGTGACACAGTTCCTGAGCAGTGCTTGGATCATATTTCACTGTCCAGCATAGGGAACAACAGAAGTCGTTGTGGGGTTTGATCATACGGTTGTTGATTTTCCAGAATACCTGTCTTTGGATAGAGGTACTATTTCCAAGGATATTCTCTGTTGGCTGAGCCATTTATTTCACCCTAGTTGTATTCATGAAATCTGCTTAATAATACAAACCCTCTATATACTGTACCGATTTTCCTGAATTGGGTTTTTTTGGGGATGATTGTCCAAAAAAATGGTGTCCCTTGTGTTATTGTTTCTGTTTATTTCAGTGCCCGATCTGTGTATATGTGAAGGCTGTAATAATGTTTACTTCGATGTTTATGCAATTAAATAACTTGTTAATGTAAAGAAAAAGTAGGAGATTGTAAACCAATGATTAGAGTGGGGGTTTCTAATGTGTTAGATTCATGAATTTTCACATGGAATCAGAGCGGTAGCAGATCATAAGAGACTGAAGACATCAGCTGAGAAATCTAAGAATTTGTAATAGAGAAGCAGTTGTATCGAGAGATAGCATTGTTCCATAGCTAAAGAGGCAAGAGGAGGAGTGATGTAGTACACAGAGTGTGACGCAGAGGTTCACGTAGTGCCTACATCGACATTCTAAGTTGGAAGAGGAAGACGCAGTAGCTAGGAGGAGCCCATGCAGTAGCTATGTCAGCCATCAGGACTAGCACAGAGGTAGGAGAGGGTAGAACAGGCTCATGCAGAGCCACATCATCCTTCTAAGCCAAGAAGGATTGACAAATTTGTCCAAGAGGAGCAGATTCAACCCACATAGAGATTGCGTAGAGCCCGAAGGGCTCAGATCCTTTGAGTTGTTGGGGCTAAGTAAGCTGTGAAGATTTTGATTTGTAGAGCTGGTGGACGTTGTTTCTATTTCTATAGAACAATGTCTAAGGAGACTGAACCAAGGTAGAGGGAAGCAATACCTCGACAAATTTCTAGCCAAGAAATCTGGAACCGAGTTGCAGCGGCAAAGGAGGATTGGCGAGGAGTGATTCGATAGTTGGCCGGAGGATTTCCGAGAGGGAAATCAGGATTTAGAGGGAGTCTATAGAAGAGGATCAGAGATGGGAGTGAACAGATTGATCGATCCTGACAGATTGGTCGGGGCTTCCAATTTTGTCATCTGGAAGGCCAAGATCTTGGAAATCTTGGATAAACATCACATCAAGGACTATGCTTTGAAAACAACAGCTGTCCTAGTTGAACCTGATGCAAATGAGAAGTATGAGGAGGCCTGGGTGAAGGTGAAATACATGATCCTAGATGAGTCAAGGATCATGTAATACCACATATTTTTGAGAAGAACACAACAAGGTAAATGTGGCAGACACTAACCACCTTATACCAGGGCTCTTCCATGCAGCGGAAGATGTTACTAGAGAATCAGATGAGGTCATATCAAATGCAAAAAGGAGAGGAGATAGATCCATTCCTTCTTAGGTTGCAAGGAATTCACGACCAGCTTATTTCTGTGGGTTCTACACCGGATCTAGAGTTCATGATCAAGATTGACCCAAATGCAATCTTGGAGGAGTGGGAGGCATTTTTTCTAAAGAATTTTGGGTAGAGTGACTCTCCCTAGTTGGGAGGAGATGTTGGAAGCTCTTCGACCGGAAGAGATTAGGAGATTGATTAGGGCAGGGAGTACTGGTAAGGGACTTCGAATCAAGAAGGAGGAGGAGGAGGATGTAGCTCTCGCATCAGCGGGACAATATGGAGTACAAAAGAGGAAGAAGAAAGACATCTCCAAGGTTAAGTGCTTCAAATACAGGGAGCTGGGACATTATGCCTCTCAGTGCCCTAAGAAGAAAGGAAAGGGAGAAGCTTTCAACTCAAAGGCTGCTCCAACAAAGGTAGAGAAGGATGTCAAGATTGATGATGATTGGGCCATGAGTGCTCATGTGCCTCTAGAGAAGCAATGGGGAGACATAGAGATGTAGTCGAAGGAACTACAGAACGAGGAGGGGGGGCGGGGAAATATCCTTGAGGTGCCCAAACTCTTGGATCACATATGTCTATGGGAGCCCTTAAAAAAAACAACATGATGACAGGTGTCAGGTGGAGAAAAGTGTGATGGAGAGGCAAGGCAGTGCTAGACTGCAGAAGTCTGTAGCAACACAATGGAGGTTGCAGGAGTGCAAGAGGCCAGGATAGGGTGACACAACTCCTAGAGGAGTGACGCAGTTCCTGAGCAGTGCTTGGAGTAGCTTTCACTATCTAGCATAGGGAACAAACTAAGTCGCTGTGGGGTTTGATCATCTGGTTGCTGATTTGTCGAAATATCTGTCTCCGGATAGAGGTACTACTTATTCTTTGCTGGGTGAGCTATTTTTGGCACCCTAGTTGTATTCATGAAATTTGCTTAATAATACAAATCATCTATATGCTGCACCAATTTTCCCGAATTGGGTTTTTCCATGGATGATTGTCCAAAAATAACGGTCTTCCTTGTGTTATTGTTTCTGCTTATTTCATTGCATGATCTATATATCTGTGAAGGTTGCAATAGTTTTTACTTCGATGTTTATGCAATTAAATAACTTGTTAATGTAAAGAACAAGTAGGAGATTGTAACCAGTAATTGCAGTAAGGGTTTCTGATGTGTTAGATTTAGGAATTTTCACAAGGAATCAAAGCGATTGGAGATCATAGGCAACTTAAGACACCAACTGACAAATCTGAGAATTTATAGCAGAGAAGCACTTGTCCTGAGAGATAATGTTGTTCTAGAGCTTAAGAGGCAAGATGAGGAGTGACGCAGTGCAAAGAGTGTGATGCAGAGGCCCACGTGGTGCCTGCATCATCATTATAAGCCGGAAGACAAAGATGCAGTAGCTGGGAGGAGCCCACGCAGTAGCTGCGTCAGCCATTAGGGCCAGCGTAGAGGCAGAGGAGGGAAGAACAGGTTCACGCAAAGCCATGTCATCCTTCTGAGCCACGAAGTATTGAAAAAGTTGGTTGGGAGGAGTAGATTTAACCCACGCAAATATTGCCTAGAGCTTGAAGGGCTCAGATTCTTCGAGTTGCCGGGGCTAAGGGAGATGTGTAGATTTTTATTTGTAGATATGGTGGGACATTGTTTCTATTGGTGCAGAACAATGTCTAAGGAGACTGAACCAAGGTAGAGGGAAGCACTACCTCAACAGATTTCTAGCCAAGAAATCTAGATCTGGGTTGCAGTGAAAAAGGAGGATTGGAGAGGAGTGATTTGACAGTTTGGCCAGAGGATTTTGAAGAGGGAAATCAGGACTCAGAGGGAGTTTAGAGGAGATAATCAAAGATGGAAGTGAACGGATTGAGGGATCAAGACAGATTGGACGAAGCCTCCAATTTGGTCATTTGGAAGGCCAGGACCCTGGCAATCATGGATAAACATCACATCAAGGACTATGCCTTGAAAACAATGGTTGTCCTAGTTGACCCTGATGCAAATGAGAAGTATGAGGAGGCCCAAGCGAAGGTGAAATGCATGATCCTAGATGGGGTCAAGGATCATGTAATACCACATATTTCTTAGAAGAACACATTAAGGGAAATGTGGTAGATGTTGACCACCTTATACCAGGGCTCCTCTGTGTAGCAGAAGATGTTATTGGAGAATCATATGAGGTCATATCAGATTTAGAAAGGAGAGGAGATAGATCCATTCCTTCTCAGGTTGCAAGGAATTCATGAACAACTTACTTCCGTGGGGTCTACATCGGATCCAGAGTTCATGGTCAGGACTTCCCTGAATGTAGTCTCTGAGGAGTGGGAGACATTTGTCCAAAGCCTTTTGGGCAGAGCGACTCTCCCTAGTTTGGAGGAGATGTGGGTAGCTCTTCGACAGGAAGAGCTCAGGAGATTGACCAAGGTGGGGAGTAGCGGTAAGGGAGTTCGAATCTAGAAGGAGGAAGATACAACTCTTGCATCAACGAGACAATAGGGAGTACAAAAGAGGAAGAAGAAAGACATCACCAAGGTCAAATGCTTCAACTGTGGGGAGCTGGGACATTATGCCTCTCAGTGCCACAGGAAGAAAGGAAAGGGAGAATATTTTGAATCAAAGGCTGCTCCAGTAAAGGCAAAGAATGATGTCGAGACTGATGACGATTGTGCCATGAGTGCTCATGTGCCTCTAGAGAAGAAGTGGGGAGACATAGAGCTATAGTCAAAGGGACTACAAAATGCGGGGAGGGGG
>APFE030042319.1:0-12313 GCA_000404065.3 Pinus taeda | reverse complement strand
GGGGGGCAAGATCCTTGAGGTGCCCAAATTCTTGGATCACATACGGCTACAGGAGCAAGGTGGAGCAAGGTGTGATGGAGTGGCAAGGTAGTGCTAGAATGCAGAAGTTTATAGCAGCGTAGTGGAGGTTGCAATGGTGTAAGAGGCACAGAAGAGGCTGCAACAACGCAGTGGAAGGAGAGGGAGCACAGGATAATAACATAGGTAGCTTCAACACCACGAGGCTTCCAGACTCACCAGGATGTCAGTATTTGGGTGAAGACAGTTACTTCTCGATAACTGAGTTGCAGTGCAATAGTTAGCAGTGGTAGTGCTATGGGAAGCATGATGCAACATGTTGAGAGAGAGAGAGTTGCAGTAAAGATGTAGTAGTGTCATGGGCAACAATATAGGAAGCAACAATGCAGTGGATGTAGGGCAGCAGGCCAAGCATCAACACAAAGGATTGATGAGGAGGATCATAGTGATGCTTCTATGGTGAAGCATTGTTAGAGCACATTCCTCGCTAAGAGGGAGTGTTGATTTTGGGTAGCATCGGATGTGCTCTAGCCATGAAATTTGGTGGAGAAGCTAAGGCACATGAGATCTGCAAGACCTAGAAATAGTTTGGAGAAATTCCACCGGGATAAGGAGTTATTAAAATAATTAATATTTTTAATGGGTTCCTAAGTCTAAACTTAGGAAAATAAAAATATTAATGTGTATTAATATGATATGGGTGGGAAAGTTCTATGTGATGAGGATCAAGCCAGTTCTAATCTTAACCGTTGATTAGGGAGTTAATCTCGGCCGTTGAATCATCAACGTGAAAAGTATAAGAGGAGGCTTGAGGGTCAGTTGGAGACACACCAAGAGAGATCAATTAGTTCTATTTTCTGGGGCGAGGTTTGCTGAGGAAATCGAGCAAGTGATCAGTTGCAGTGAGGGGCAGTTTGGCAAGAAGTCGAAGAATACATAGCAGAGAGGCAACACAGTGCTGGGAGAGACAGCGCAGGCCCTAGAAGGGCTGACACAAAGGCTGTAGGCGCTGACGCAGAGGGCACATAGGGCCGTAGAGGCTGATGCAGAAGCCATAGAGGCTGACGCAAAAGTTGTAGAGGGCTTCAGAGGCAACACTGGGGAGATTCTGACAAATTTGACAAATTGGTGGAGATGACTTTGCCATCATGTAGGGATTAGCATGATAATCTAATTCTTTCGGAGACATACCATGAAATATTGTATAAATAAAAAAACAAGGTTGATAAGATAAAAGGATTGGGTGACTTTCTGAAAGGAGAAATGATCTTTGAAAGATTACACAAGGAATTTCAAATTTGGTGGAAGTTAAAAAATATGTTCCTAATAAAGCCCAATTATGAAAAGTTTGCAGAATTGGATGTTGCTTTTAGAAGGATGGTTGGGTTCTAGTATCTGATGGGTGAACAAAAGAACCATTTAATATAATATGTGGTTTGATTGCTTGAGAACCATGCTCCAAAATCACGCTTGGAAACTTTGTCTAATATGATAAAGTCAATCCATCAAAATTTTATAACTAACACAACCACATTAATAAATATGGATAATATATATTGTAAACATAAACTTATTTGAATGTATAATAACACATATTTTATAATTGAATAATCAAGAAATATTTAAAAAAATAAAATGTTTTAAATTAAATAGTCAAATCATCTATTTATATTAAATTTATTTCATATATAAGTTAAGTTATACACATATATACCAGGAAATCGACTATAGGTGTTTTGTGAAGCAAGTGTTATTTCTTTGCAAGTAAATGTCACGTTTAATTTATATAATTACTTTGGTAACTAAGGGATGTTAAATTTATGTAAGGATTAATGGTTTAATTTTAAGTATCCAAATCATTATTTCATAATTCAATAATCAATTAAATATTTGAAATTGACACAACTCAAATTAAATATTTGAAATCGACACACATTTTTCACGATGAGGAATTTGAAATCGACACACATTTTTCACGATGAGGTCATTTGACTTTACTTGTAATGTTACTAATCCATGTGGTGGGTGTGCAGAATGTTCCGGAGACCCATACCGACCCACTGTAACCCGAAGTCAAATCTCAAATGAAATTCCATACTCTTATCCTCTCGAAAAACTGCTCATAATTCGGCAACGAAGCACAGTCGTCTGCGCTTATGAATACGGAAAAATCCTATGTTATTGGGCTTTAATTGAGCGGGAGTTGTATATATTTATTATTTATTACATTACCATAATGGTAATGGGAGACCAACCCAATTTATAGGTGAGAAATTTATAATCAAGCACTTTAATCACTCAACTGGATGGAAACGAAACTATTTAAAATGTGAAATAAGTGATTTTTAAATTAAGTTGTATTTTTTTTATTTGATTTTTTTTTTTACTTTTCATATTATTTATTGGATAATGTATTAAAAGAAGAATATTTTTTGAAATAAAATCTTGTTCACTAATTTATTTAAAACTAAAAAATTTTCAATCCCAATTCTAATATAGATCAAGCTTATAACGCAATTATGTGGTTTTGTTTTGTTAATGATTTTGTAAAATATTGTTTAATCTATTTTTAATTAATAATTAGTTTTGTTAGTTACTAATGGTAACTAAAACAATCGTTACTTAATTTTGTATAAAATGAGTGAAAGAACTCCAAGAAAGTTTTTGGAAGTTTTGGAAAATTTTGGGGCAATATTGTATTGATAAGCACTTAAATGTGTTCCAAGATATTAATAAAAATTTCTTTCTCAAATTCAATTGCAACATGTGCACTTATTATGTGATATGTATGTTTCCTAATTCATATTATTTCCTTATTTATGATGTTTTAAAATATATGGAACACATCATAATATTCAAAATAGCATACTAGCTTGTTTTGAAAGGAAATATGTATAATTAGTATAAGATTAATAGATTTTTGTGAGATTTAATATGTTACAAGTGCACTAGTGATCTTGTGTGAGTTTCTTGAGTATAATTTCAAATGTTTTTAAGAATACACTGTTATATTCCATTAAATTCACAAATGGTTAATCTAATTTTTCTTAAGTTTTGGTTTTTTTTGCAATTTTCATTACTCAAGAGATTAATCCTTATTATTATTTCTTCTACCACTTTTTAAGACTATTTTGTTCACAACATTTAGGAATTGTCTGGTTCAGATTGAATTGAAGGAGTTTTATGGTTTCAAATAAATATTGTTGATTCACTCAACTTCCAATCATATATTGTTAAAGGATTAATAAGTTACTTTGATGCTTGGACATTGATTCCCTAGCCAAGAATTGTCTTTGGGAATCAACATTCCAGAAGTCAAGTTGGTCACTAAATTACCAATTGCTTGTAGTTACGAAAAGAGATGGAAGAGATAAAAAAATTCCTAGAGGTATGGGGTGAAAAAATCTTCCAGAAATTTCAAAATGGACTACAAAATATTCTAGGCATAGTGTGCTTTAGAGGAATAAAGAACATATTGAGAATACCCTTGTACATGTGTAGAATAGAGACAAAAAGTCCACAAGTTTCTTTGAGTCTGAGAAAAACATAATAGAATGTGTAGGAGAACCTTCTTGTCGATGGTGTTGGAAATCCGTCAACTAAGGAGGTCTCCCCAATGAAAAGCCCCAATCAAACTTCACACCGTTTGGTGTGGGAGCCTTTCTAGAAATAAGGCCTGACTGTCATATGTTGTTAGAGATTTGCCTTAGCTACAATGGTCATCACAAGAGAGTAACACACATGTACTTTTAGATGAACAAGTGAGTATGCCTTGTGGAATGTTCAAAAGCAGAATGTATCAAGGTTCTTCTACCTAAAGGGGGGAGAAAAGTGAGTCTTTAGAAGAAGAGTAATAGTACTGATCTAGTAAAGACACACAAGCATATACATATGAATGAATCATTGGACAACTAGCGAAATAGTTCACATAGAAGCAACGATTGTTAAAACACATACAACACACATTCATCAAGATAAGTACCAAAGCCACTGAAATAGTTTAGTTTCATTAGTACAAATGAAAACAACATACATCATAAACATTCAAAGAATAGTCTTACAATATTTACAACATACGCATGAAAGTGCGTTGGCTCAGTGAGCTTTGAAATTAAGCAAAAGTTCCAAGGTACATCATTACAATGAACACTAGCTCCAATAGTGGAGCATTAGAGCAACCACTTGCTCCTCCAAAAGAACTATTTTCCTATCTAATGCATGGTAGGAGGAGCCAAGGTGAAAAGTCCTTTGCATGAGCTATGAGGGAGTATATATAACAAATGGGACGACTCTTAACCTTCCTTCTGACTCTTTGACTACCCTCATGACTCTTTGACTTGTGTATGACCTTTTGACTCATTCATGGTTTTTCACATTCTATAGAGGACTCTTGGACTTCCACTTTACATTATGTTCTCATGTACTGAAAATAACATAATGATACCCACAAATGATGTGGAAAATGATGACTCATATAACACTTGGACATGACATCTTGAAAAGACATGACATGACATGATAACATAGACTGCATGATGATAGGGTGATGTTAATCCATTCTGACTTTTGTTATCTTTTAGTCTTCTTGAAATATGGAACATGTTATTCTCCTTCCCCTCTCCATAAGGCTTGAAAGTAGGGAGTCTTCAATATGATCTTGATCACCAGCTGTTGTCGTAATATGATGTCCCTTTGTCTTTTGTTGATTGATCAACTTGTCTTTGCAGCTACAAAGGTGTCTTCTATTAGGGTCATCTTCTTCATCTCCTTTAGCATCATCTTGACATAACATGATATGATACCTTCAACTGAAATCCATTCATAACAAAATGATATCAATCTGATAAATCCCTAGTCTAACATGCTTCATGACAACCATTAACTAAGTTGGAATTGGGTGTTGGTATGAGAGGCTGTCTCAAGGATTGCACAGTTGCATAGATTAGGAGTTTAGGATCCAGGAGTGAGCCTTAATACTGTGCAATGTGAAGTTTAGGCAAACTAGGGCAAGACAAATGCGTAGTTGAGGGCCTCAAGGGGTCAGGCTTGAGGCTTGAGCCTTGAGGTTGACTACTGTGAAGTTCTAGAGGGACAAAGGACTAAGGCTTGAGTAGTTTGGTGGTTCAAGAGGTCAAGGTTGAGGCTTGTTGCTTGAGACTATGATATGCATAGAAGAAGGTGACTGGAAGGTAGGGGCTGCGTAATTCTAGAGTTCAAGGGTCAAGGTTGAGAATTGAGACTCCGCAGTGTGCAGTTCTGGAAGGCAAGGACTATGAATTTTGTAGTTTCAAGAGGCAAGGTTTGAGCTTGAGGGCTGATACTATGCAGTGCGCAATTCAATAAGGCTGAGTGAGGTCAAGTTTCTCAGGAAGGAACTTTTCTAGATTTGGCTAAGTGTGGGACCAGTGAGGCCAATGTGAAAAATGATAAAACTTGAGCATGATCACACACTTAGAATAATTGACAACACAACATTGATCACTTAGAACACATGAACAACATAATACACCCAATATACCCACATTGCGGCAACATTCTCCAAGTGCGACACTAAAGGTCCACTTGTGCGATGACAATGACAACACTTGTGTGACATTGCTCTAAACTTTGGGAATGAGTGAGATACATGTCTAGATGATAAGAATGACTCATTAGCACCAATATTGGCTCTTGAAGTAAATGAAAACTACATTTTTGTGATGTGCGATGCTTGCCATGCCAAAAGATGGAATTTGTGATAGTAAGAGGAAAGTGCAAATAACACTTGTAAAATGTGAACAACATTGAAAGTGACACATGTCAGAATGAAGATAGCATTAAAATGAAATATATTATAGTGAAAAAAAGAAAAAGTGGCAGTCATAAACATGAAAGTGACACTTGTGGAAATGAAGGTGCACAAAAGCGAAAGTTGGAAAAACTCACCAAAATAGAAGAGAAATCGCGACCAAAATTGAGAGATTGTCGATGAATGTGTGCACTAAATGTCGACATAGGTTGAACATTACACAAGAAATATCTTATTGGACTTGTGTTATACTTGTTCATGCTTGCATAAAATCATGCACTCATGAACTTGTTGCGACTGAGCATGTGTGAGTAGGTGAATTTGACACTTATCGGCTGACTATAAAGTGACTAAGGAACAAACAATTGCAAGATCCATAGTAGGCTCCAAAATTCAAGTGTAGGCCAAATTTTGGAGGGTGTTTGTCGCATTGACAACACTTGGTGGCACATTGGTAGAACTGTAGCTTCTCTACATTGGTAAAATCTTTTGGTGCAAGGTCTAATTTCTTAGGATTTATCGATTCTCCATGTAGATTACTCTGAATTCCCCACTTAATTGGTTATAGATATAGTCCCCTTCATCTCTTTCTTGGTTGAACAAAATCATAAATCCATCCATATTTTAATGTTTCAACTTCAGGAGAAGGGTAATGTAATTCATGAGCTTAATATATTCAAAGTGTGAGTTCTCATCTCTGGTGTTGTTCCATTTTCAGCAAACTTGGATAGCACCCCAACAGAGTCAGTTTAGGAACACAAGCCTTTCTCTTCTTTTGCCCTTTATTTATTTATTTTTATAGGACTGTGTTTCAACACTTATTTATTTCATGAGGTAGAAGAAAGATCTCGACTTATTGAGAACATAAGAGGTTTTTCCTCTAGAGAAGCATATATAAAACCTCTTATATGAGTTTACTTATTCATATTTCCCCCTTGTCCTTTTATACTTGATTGGATCAACATGGAAAACATTGAAGCATAAAGACTTGAGAATAAAAACAAGGCTCCTAGAATATATATGGGTGTCATGGTTTCACAAAATTATCTCCTTATGCAAGGATCATATTTTCGATCAAAACATCATCGACCAAAACATATGAACCAAGACAAAGAAGAAGGACTAAAGGTTAACGAAATGTTGCAGTGTTACAAGACCCTTTTTTTTTTTGCCACATTTTCTTTTGAGCTAAAGGGAACATCCTTCATGTAAACACAAAAGAAGAGACAAGAAACAACAAGGAGACAAAATAAAAAGAACAAATCAAATGGAGACTAAACTAAAAACATTATTGGAGACAAAAGTTAGAAAACACAAGAAAGAATACAAAAAGAGAATGTAGGATAAATGTGTAAGGGAAACTAATATGCAACTAGACCTACTCCTAACCTAACCAGCTAGAAGGTGAGGGTCAAGTGTAATGAAATTTTCAATGTAGCCATCGAAACTGCTCCTAACCTGCATACACAATGATACAAGCGATTAGAGTAGATATAAAACAATGTGCAATAGAAAATTTAAGTGTTTGAATAAATTGCACAACAAATTGAAGTTCTCACATGTTAGCAGAAAGATATGCTATAACCACTACTTCTAACCAACTCACATTCTTACATTTTCCATGAAAACCATAATTAAACAAACCTCAAAAGCTTCTTGAAAATGTGTCTTCATTTTTTTTATCCTCCTTATAAAGCATAAGAAAAAGATCAAAACTTGTTATTTGCGATGGAGCTTGCCAGGTAAGATTTCTCCCACCATTCAACATCTCGATCATGAAATTCAAGACAATCCTCTT
This sequence comes from Pinus taeda, assembly GCA_000404065.3. Classification (NCBI taxonomy): domain Eukaryota; kingdom Viridiplantae; phylum Streptophyta; class Pinopsida; order Pinales; family Pinaceae; genus Pinus; species Pinus taeda. Next base: position 4,709 of record APFE030042319.1, on the reverse strand, counting down.
GAAAACCCCGAGCTCCTTGAAAATATGTATTTTCAATTAAAAGTGCAAGATCAAGATGATAATATTGTAAGGGAAAATTAGTTTGATCATATTCAGAAGGCTTGTCAAGATAGTGAGGACATGGAATAACCATTAGTGAAGGTTGAAGTGCCTCAGTTGCTTGACAAGTATCTGAATAGTGAGATAAGCCATAAATATTAAGCAATGTGAAACAACTGTCATCAGATATATTAGTGGGAAAATGATAAAATGAATGAAAGTTAATATGATGATCAGATGGACCATTTGTGGCATGATATTCTAAGTTAGATAACAACAAATATAGATCGGTTTGAATATATTTATAAATGCCTTGAATAAAAGAATCATCTTCCATGCATGGTAAATATAACAAACCATTTCCTTGTAACTAGTTACACACTGCAATAGCATTGTAATTGTCAAAATAAGTGAAAAGCAATATCAATATAGCAAAACACATGAAACTAGTCATGATACAATGAGTGAAGAATAATTTGATTTTCCAAATAACTCATGCATTAATCATATAAAATTCACAAGAAAAACCAAGAGCCGAATATTCTAAAATGCATATGATGGACATGATTATTTCAGCCAACAATAGTCTTTTAAATGATCAACATCACAATTACATGCTTCTATGAGAGATACGTACTCCAAACTCGAGTTAAGTACAAGAGTCTTGCATGGAGATGAATCAACTGAAATAGAATCTTGAATATGATTAGAAATTGAATCTTGAAAGTTATAAATACAATATCTAAAATACCAAACATCTTTCAAGAATGAATTTTCATCTAGTGAAACCACACAAAGAAAATAATTTTGCGAGAAAACCCAGCTCTGACACAATTTAGCGATATTACCAGAGTTGCGAGATCCTGACATAACCATTAAAAAAAATTTGAAGTGCCTCGACTTCCTGAAAATTCCTAGAACTTTCAAGGATTGTAAAATTATATTTTGAAGATTGAATGAGATCATGCATGGTGTGCAGATAACTGCTACCCTAAATTTCAATAGGACCACTACTAACTAGATGGAAGCCATCTCTATCACTGATTTGACCAGATTTTACAACTTCCGAATAACCATATTACTCAAGTATAAAGATTATTCTAGTCACAAATCTAGAGATGCACGAATCAGATAAATTTCATGAGCAAGTTGATTTGAAGACTTGTCCTCATGCAAAATTAAAAATGATAAGGAGTAGAGTAGATACTCAAAGATTTGATTGTTTCCTTTTTCATCGTGGCTGACCTCACTAGATTGTGTTAATTGAGAAGTTAAATCTTCATATGCAGAACTTGAAGGGAATGGAGTATCACCATTGCAAGTAGATGCAACACAAACAATAGAGCTCAAGGGATAGTGAGATGAAGAGGAAGTTTAGATAATAACATATTCTATGATTGGATCATATTCCTTATCTAATTCTTTCAAATCAAAATCTTCTCGAGAAATCGAAATATCAACTGGTTCACTTGGGCATTCATCATCGCATACATCAAGAAAGTCATGGATATTAGAACGATGTTTGCTCAAGGCTATAGATTGATTAAAAAAATCAACTTCATTAGATTGAGTACTGATACTAGTAGATTCAAAATCAACCAAGAATGGAAGGGCATCATCTTGACATGGGGGACTTTGAAAAAGAGAAGAAATATCAAAAAAATCCTCTCTTTTCTTCTCCTCTACCTATGTAATATGACCACCTTGTACTTGATTTCAATTTGAACCTACGACTTGAAAATCAAGAGAGCATGAAGAACTAGCTGGTGGAGTAGATTGATCAAGCGGATCTTGGTACAAAGACTCATGGAATATAGATGATAGACGATGGCAAATATCCCTTGAAGAAGTAATACTTTCAGTGGAAATAGATTCAATATTGAGGTTAAGACTGCTAGTATCATCTTTAGGAATGGAAGGATTAGTCTTCACCCTAGGATCCATGAACCATTCCAAGGTTTCCTCCATTGGATCTGAATCATGAGAGGTTGATGAAGGTTTAAGAGAAAAATTAGTGATCTAATTAATAGATTTCCCAACTTCAATATTAATGCATAGAGGCACCCTGACCGGTACTGGAAAAGGAGGAGGAAAAGGAACAAAAGGAATAGTAGGTTCCTCCTCTGAAGTTAGAGGTGTCTCATGATTTACAATTGTTGGGGAATCAAAAACAAAAGGGATTTCAGATTCATCATGAAAATATATATGAACCACATGCTAAAACTTTTGTTTCAAGAAATCCCAATCTGTATCTTCTTCGAGAAATTCATAACAGAGGTAAAGGAATCAATTAGATAAATCCTCAATTGATTTATTAGGTTTCATTATTAGTTCATTAATTATTTTAAGAACATCCCAGTAATCATACCTATCAAATTATAAATGAAGCTCCTTTATGAGGTGTTTAGAAGAATGAATGGAAGTGGGTGGTAGGGTATGACACCATCAGTTAACTCAACCTTCAATTGTGAGGCATAAAAGAATACATGCTCAATAATTAAGGAAAAGAGATGCATGCTCGATAATGGATGTATCACCCTCACTATCAAACTTAAATTGATACAAGTCATCATGTTGTTTTGCGGATATGAAAACTTTACCACGTGATAGGTTAGAGAAACATTCCATGATTACGATTAGGGGATGATCCATTTAAAATAAGAGATTAAAAATAGAATCAACATGAATAGCTTGTCATCTATCCCTAATAGCACCATTTGTTGATGGTCCTAAAAAGAAATTCAACCAAGGGGGTCTCCCTGATGAAAAGTCCCAATCAAACTTTGCACCATTTGGTGTGGGAGCCCTTCTAGAAATAAGGCCCGATCACATATGTTCTTATAGATTTTCCTTGGTTATGATTGTTAGCACAAGGGAGTAATGTGCAATAATCTCAGATGAATAAGTGAGTATGCCTTGTGTAATGTTCAACTGTAGAATGTATCAAGGTTCTTCCACCAAAAGGGGGAGAAAAATAATCCTTTAGAAGAAGAGTAATAGTATTGATCTAGTAAAGACGCACAAGCATATACATATGAATGAATCATTGGAAAACTAGAAAAAAATTCACATAGAAGCAATAATTGTTAAAACACATACAACACACCTTCAACAAGATAAGTGCCAAAGCCACTGAAATAGTGAAATTTCCTTAGTACAGATGAAAACAACATACATTGCAAACATTCAAAGAATAATCTTACAATATTTACGACATACCCAGGGAAGTGTGTTGGCTCATCAAACTTCAAAATTAAGTAAAAGTTTGAAGGTACATTGATACATTGAACACCACTAGATGCAATAGTGGAGTGTTAGAGCAACCACTTGCTCCTCCACAAGAACTATTTTCCTCTATAATGCCTGTTGGGAGGAGCCAAGGTGAAAATTCCTTTGCATGAGCTATGAGGGAGTATATATAACAAATGGGGTGACTCTTCACCTTCCTTGTGACTCTTGGACCATCCTTATGATTCTTTGACTTCCATATGACCTTTTGACTCCTTCATGACTTTTAACATTCTATAGATGACTCTTGGAATTCCAATTTAAATTACATTCTGAAGCTCTGAAAATTAAATAATGATATCCACAAATGATGTGGAAAATGATGACTCATATAACACCTAGACATGACATCTTGACAAGACATGACATGACATGATAACATAGACTGCATGATGATATGGTGATGTAAAGCCATTCTTGTTGCTACTATCTTTGAGTCTTCTTAAAAGATGGTACATTTTCTTCTCCTCCCCCCTCCATAAGGCTTGAAAGTAGGGAGTTTTCAATATGATCTTGGTCTCCAGTTGTTGTCGCAATATGGTGTTTGTTTGTCTTTTCTTGACTGATCGACTTGTCTTTACAGCTACAAAGGTGTCTTCTAGAAGGGTGTCATTATTCATCTCCTTCATCATCAACTTGTCAAAACATGATATGATACCTCCAACTAAAATCCACTCATAACAAGATGAAATTAGTCCAATAAATCCATAGTCTAACATGCTTCATGAAAGCCATTAACTGAGCTCAAACCGGGTGTTGGGATGAGATATTGGCTCAATGATTACACAGTTGCACAACTTAGGAGGTTAGGGACTAGGGCTGAGCCTTAAGATTGTGCAATGCATAGTTTAGGAAGGCTAGGGAAAGACAATTGCACAGTTGAGGGGCTCAAGGGGTCAGGCTTGAGGCCTGAACCTTGAGGTTACTTACTACGTAGCTCTTGAGGGATAGAGACCTAAGGCTTGTGTAGTTGTGAAGTTCAAGAGGTCAAGGCTTAGGCTTGTTTCTTGAGACTGTGCAATTCACAGAAGAAGGTGACTGGAAGGTAGGGTTTATGCAGTGTTGGAGCTCAAGGGTCAAGGCTGAGAACTGGGACTACACAGTGCACAATTTTGGAAGGTAGGGACTACACATTATGCAGTTCCAAGAGGAACTTTCTGAGCTTGAGGGTTGAGACTGTGAAGTGCATAGTTTAGGAAGGTTCAATGAGGTCAAGTTGCTTGGGAAGGAACTTTTTCAGATTTGGCTAAGTGTGGGATTAGTGAGTGTTACACTGAAATTTGTCACCATGACTATCTGTAGTTAATATGGCTCCATCAATAGTCATATTATCCTCCTTGTCAAGCCTTATACCTCTGCTCTTCATGTCAAACTTCAAAAAA
>APFE030042316.1:2138-14744 GCA_000404065.3 Pinus taeda | reverse complement strand
ATATAGAAAGGAGGTCTTTTCATTTGTATCATCGAAGAATTGTTCATTTATGTAATGTAAAGGAGGTTGCCCCCTCGAAGAGGCTGAATTCTAAGGCGTTGATCTATCTTTTCTATCTTTTTTGAGCTGGTTTCATAACATCTTGTTTATCTTTTCTTGCAACCGGAAAGTGTTTTGGGAAACCTCATCCCTTGTTTGTTGAAGGTGAATCATTTTATTAATTCTATGTTGAATGTTGTCCTCTTTTCTACCAGCTTCCTATAGTAATCTCATGATCGAGACTGGAAGTGATGTAGGAAATACTGTATCAGTTCCATAAACCAACTCAAAAGGTGACATACCTATGGATTTCCTACTACTCACTCTGTCAGCCCATAAGGCATTAGCAAGCTTTTGATGTCAATTCTTCTTATTTGCCTCCAACATTTCTTTATTATATTCACCAAGGACTTATTTGACGACTTGACCAATCTATTGCCATGCGGGTAGCATGCTGTGGAATGAACAAATGTAATATTGTACTTGTTGCAAAACTCCACCATCTTTTCGGACTTAAATGCCACAGCATTATCTGTTATGATCTTGTGAGGACAACCAAAACGTGACAAGATATTAGATTCTAAAAATTCGATAATTATCGTATCTGTGGCCTGCCTTGTCGGAATGGCTTCAATCCACTTGGTGAAGTAATCAGTGGATGTCAAGATCCATCAATGCTATGCTAATGATATAGGATGGATTTCACCTATGAAATCAAGTCCCCAATGCTAGAAAGGTGCATTTACTTCAATTGGTTTCAAAGGAAGAGGAAGTAGCTTCCTTTTTCCTTGAAGAACTTGTCATTCAGGATAGCTCATCACTATCTTATACAAATCTGAAAATAAAGTCAGCCAATAATATCCAGCTCTCAACTCTTTGTTAGCTGTTGTTTTCCAAAACAAATGCCTGCCACAATCACCTCTATGAAAAGAATTCATCAACTGCTAAGCTTCGTCTTCAACCAAAAAATTAACAATAACCCCTCTCGGATCCTTCCAATAAAGAGCACTATTTAAAATGTAGACTTTTGTTGATTTGAGTTTTATTTATCTACCTTCGCTTCTTGACATTCTAGGAGGTGGTGAAAGATGTTGAAGAACATAAACTATACCAGGATAGCACGGTGATCGGAGAAACATTTTTGAGACTTCAATGAGCGAGCTACCATCTTCGTCCTCCGACATTGCTACAATGAGATTTATGTCCAGAGCACAGAGATTTGAATTTACCATTAGTTTTTCTAAGCCTTTTCCCTTAATCAGTTTAGTGGGTTTAATCTCCAAATCATATTCCAACATTGCTGCTATCCACTTACCTCTTCTTCCCTCCAGATCAGTTTGCATCAGAACGTCCTTTACTGTTGCATTAGGAACATATGCTATGGTATGTGAATGCAAAATGTACACTCTGAAATCCTTCAATGCTTTTATGAGAGCCAACATTTTTTTCAATGATATTTTACCGCAAGGCAGCATCTCGAATAGTCCTACTGAAAAAAGCAATGGGTTGCTCAATCTGATCTCTTTTTTGCATCAATACCGCAGCCATGGTGTGCTCGGATGTAGATGAAAATATAATGAAATCATGAGTGTAATCAGGACTAATCAAGTCTGGGGCTATGGTCAAAGCAAAATTTACCAAATTGAACTATTTCATGGCATCCTCAATCCATTTCACAATGTTGTTCTTTTTCAACATATTAGTCATTTCACATGAATGTTTAGCCAAATTGGGTATAAATTTGCGTAAGAAATTCACTTTACCATTGAAAGCCTGAATCTCCATTCTGTTGCATGGAAAGTCTATATGAGAAATTTCCTCCACCCTTGAAGGATAAATGCAAATACCGTCTTTAGAAATGAGAGGACCAAGGATTTTACCCTTGTCCATGGAAAAAATATTTTTCTTGGGGTTGAGAGAATTCCTGAACTTCCTACATTTCTGAAAGACAATCCTTAAGTGGTGCAAGTGTTCATCATCAAAACTAGAAAATATCGTCAAATCATTTAAATAAAAAACCACGAAAACATCCTTCTCATTAGCAAAAGCGATGTCCATCTCTTACTGGAAAGTGGCTTCGAAATTCTTCAATCCCAATGGCATTTTGGCATACTGAAAAGTTCCCCAAGGTGTTATGGAGGCAGTTTTGTCTTGGTCTTTTTCATGGATCAGGATCTAATTATATCCTGAGTAACCATCAAGTAGTGACATCCGTGATGCTCCAACTACTCTTTGCAGAATATGGTCCATCTTTGGAAGTGGGTAATTATCCTTTAAGGATACTTTGTTCAAGTTTCAGAAATCTATGCAAAACCTTATTTCTCTAGTCTTCTTTTGTATTGGGACCAAATTCAAAATCCAATCATAAAATGTGATTGGAACAATGATGCCAACTTTGAACAATATATTCACCTCTTTCTTGATGGATGGCAATAACTTTGGATTGATGATTCTCAACTTCTGTCTGGAAGGCTTTTGATCCAGATTGATAGGAATAGTATGTTGAATTATATCCTTGTCATACACTTTAAAATCTGAATAATCCCACGTAAACACATCAGAAAATTTAGAAAGTAATCTAACTTGATGTGCCTTTACCTTAGGAGACAATGCTTTTGATAGCTTTACAATCTTGGGCTTGTCAACTATTCCGAGATTTCCATCTTCAACTCCTTTATCGGTAGGAACCAAGCTCAGTTTTCTTGCAACATCATCCTGAACTCCTCTAAAGGTATGAGACCTCTAGGAATAATGTTATCCTTCAATTGTAATAACTCCATTTTATTCACCTCAATCTCTTGTTCATTGGTATCATAATCATCATCAATGGAAGCATTTTGAACTTCCCTTCATTCTACAAAAAGGCATTGATTTCATTATCATCCCAAATCACTTGCTAATACCTTAAATTATCTGGAACAGAAGTCTAGTGTTTGACATGAATTTCAAACTTGTTACTAGAGTTCATTGGGATCTTCAAATTGCTTGCCGCAGTGGCGAGTGAATCTACAGTAATGTTTTCAGTTCAGGGTACTGTTATCATGTTATATTCAGGAAACATTCTCAAAATATCTAGGACTACATTTCTGTAGGCTCTCATCTGTAGATGCTTTGCTTGATACTCTCCCTTTACTTGTTTGATCACCAGCTCTGAATCACCATAGACAAAAATCTTTTCTGCATTCGGTTTCTTCAAAATTTTAAGACCTGTAATAAAAGCCTCATACTCGCTTCATTATTAGAGCAATCAAAAGCCAACTTGTAAGAACATACTCTTACATTACTTGGGACTTTGGTAGGCTGGAAACTAGGGCTGCAAATCCAAATTCCATGCTCCAAAGGCTAGCTTCATCTTCTAAATGTTGAAATTCAGTTTCCTTCTCCACCTTACCTTGACTGATTACTTCATTTTTCTACTCTTCACTGACCTTGTGCTGCTATGTAGGCTACTCAGAAGAGCTTGCTATTTTATCTTTTTCCTAATTAAGGACTTCCCTAAAAATTTTGGAAATTTCTAGTACATCATCTACTTCTACAACCTGAATATCTAAATCATTTAATCTGCTATCAAAGTACAAAACAAATGATTCTAAATCAGTATGTCTAGCATTTATTGGATGATTCAAAAGCTCCTCTTTACTAGTGACCATGTATTTCATTTTCTTCTCCCAGTATAATTTACTCAATTAACTAAAAACGGTAATGGTAGCATAAGAGAAGTCAAGTTGTAAAGTTCCCTTGAGTTTGGCATGCCACGATCTAGAGAAGAGCATACCGAATCGAAGTGGAATATCAACAACAACCACATCCATCAAAACATTTTTCTCTGGTATTTGATCTAAAAACACTACCAGATCTTTGATGAAAGCAATGCAACAAACTCTACCGAAGTTAAAGGAGTACAAATCATGGTATTTCTAGGTAATATCCAAACCCAAATTCTCCATAATGTCTTTAGGCATAAAATTATGAGAAGCTCTGAAATCCAACATGGCATTACGAATAATTTACTCATGCTATCTAAGACTCAAATAAAAGGGAGGAACTTCACTATCTTCAGGCTGACCTTCTAGGGTTGGACAAAAAATGAGTTTAGGATGATCATCTTCGACACTTACCATGATTGACAAAGGGTCTATTTGCAAAATTCTAGATACATGGTGTGTATAATGGCTATTCTTTACCAGCTCAGTTAAAGGAATAAACACTTTTAATTTAGCAATTTCACTTTCTAAATTAAAGGATGAAACATTTTCGACCTCTTTGATAGTAATGTCCTTCTTCTCTACTTCCTCTTTCACTACATTTTGTTGATTGTTCTTCTTATTTGCAATTAAATTTTCTAATGGTACTTTGCTGGAACTCTAATCTGCAGGCTCTTTCCCTTTCTTCTGAATGTTTGAGGAGTCATTCTTTGATAGCATATCCTTTCTTTTCTGAATGGGATTGAATGGTACATCTCTACTCCTCAAAGAATATTGCCTCTGTTGTGCTGTCAAAGCATTCATATAACCTCGCTGATAATCAACAGACTCAACTTATAAAACTGATTCATTTTCCAATATGTAATTTTCATCCTTTTGAATGTCTGGAACCTCTGCATATTCTTCATCTTCTGTCAAAAAAATGGGCACACCTTTGGCAATCAAAAAAATGGTCTTCTTCAAATACCGAATCATCGTCATCTTCTTCTTCCATTCCCTAAACATAATTCTGCTACAAAGGAATTCTTATCTATTGTTGTTGTGCTGGTTGGTCCAGTGCCTTCTATTCTCTCTGCTTGATCTGGAATCGGGGATGCTACTGTCCTCTAAAATTTGGATTCCTGATTGGTGGTTCGGGTCTATTTGTGATGCTTAGCCAGTCAACCATCATCTCCACTATTTAGATCAATGTGTCCACCTTGACATCTAACGTAGATGCTTCCTCCTTTATGGTCACTCTCTTTTCAGATCTCATTCTTGCTCTTTTAGCCAGCAGATTTGCTTTTAACTTACAACGTTCTTCTGCATGTCTTCTAGTGTGGTGGGATCATGTTCTCGTAACTGATATTCCATATCAGTATCTAAATCGTCTAGAACCTTGATTAAAGCTAACCACTCTGGTGGTTTAATGTTGGTTGGAATAGCATTATATACTGCATTAAACCTCACAAAATAATCTTGCACACTTTCAATGACATTCCTTTTGATATTTTCATACTCAGACAAAACTTGGAGTGAATTCTTCTTTACCTCCCATTGATCCACGAATTTCCTATGCAGGACTGGCAAAGTGGTGATAGAGGCTACAGGTAAAGCTCTGAACCATTTTCAAACTTCACCTCAAAAGCTTTGGACAAACAATCTCATAGTCACATCTTCTATCTCTACCTCATGAAGGTCAAAGAAGTCATTGATTTTATCAACATGTTGCTGAGATGTAATGTTTTGAGTGGCATCAAAAAGAGGTATTTTACTTTGGTAATCAGTGGGCATATCACCAAGATTCTGAGGTAAAACAAGGGGTGCATACCGGGTAGCCATGACTCAAGGTGGATTTGAAACAATGATTGGACTACTAGGGGTTGATGGAGTAGTAAGGGTAATAGGTGTTTGATGGGATATGATAGGTTGAAGGGGAAATGTAGGTATAAATGGATATTGGGAATGAACTTCAGAGGTTGATGGGAATAATGATGAACTAAGGGTAGTGGATGCTGTTTCAGAAAACTTAGGGACCTTAGTAGTAGTAAGGGATGATTGAGGAGAATTTAGGATATACTCATCAATTCATCAGTTTTCCTTTTGAATTTTTGAGATCTGCAATAAGCATCGAGTCTAGAACTTATCATCAGGTGTGCTTTCAAATTTGGTTCTAAATAGAGAAAGGTCAAACAACAAATCAAAAGATAGATCTTCTAAGAACAACCACTCATCCGGGGAGGAATCTACTTTTATCGAAGGTCTCAATCTCATTGAACTTTCTTGTCCTTTGATTCTTCTTGAAATGAAGTTAGGATTATCCACTACTGGGGTGGGATTTGGATTTGGATTGGGCCTAGTGTACTTTCTCGAAGAAAGTGTGCTCAAATTTCAAAGTTTTCTATATTACTTTACAACTTTCTATTTCAGCCTAATAAATTCTAAAAATCATTAGTCAATGTTCAAGAATTTAAATGAAATATATTATGGGGCTGATTAGTCTTTCATTCCCTAGTATGGTTGCCACTATGTTGTCACCTAGATTGACCTTAGGCTGAAGGGAAGCAATGCAAGGGTAACCACAAACCAAGATTAGCCAAGTAGCTAGCCCTACTAGGTCGGGAGAGGGATCTCTCTGTAAGGATCTCAGTTAAGATGACTGGATCAGGTAAAGGATTTTAGGCTAGGTATAGTAGCTCGAAAGTTTTGATTCGATTTGTAGAGGTTTTGTCGGATCAGGAGGTGCTGAGCAGTTTAGCTTTGGGAAATTAGGTCAGAAATGCAGGGCGTTCTATAGGGCAAGGTAGGCATAGGAATTAGCACTCTAATTCTTTGAGAGGTGAGATATTTAAGACTGGTGAGAAGATAAGGAGGGCATGTGACAATCATGGATCCTTCTTGGACCGCAGAAAACATGAAATAGTGAAAGGTTTCCCAAGATAGAGCACTAATGCAATGAATTCTGCTTATCAAACTTGAAAACATTCAACTAGAAGCAATGAAATGATTGATGGCATACAAAAAACATATAAACATATAATCACGGAAGAAGAAACAATACTAAAACTCCATACCACAAGAATCCCATAAAAATAGCAACAATTCTTATTAATTTTCTGCCAAACTGCTTACAAAGGTGTACAATCAAGCTCTGAGCATCCACACTGAGTCCAACAAAAAAAATGACTGAGAAAATACATGATATAGGCCTAAAAATAGCTAATCCTAACCTTAGGGGTCAAATCCATGAGAGGAGGAACAGTTGCACAAAGGACCGAACTGATAGCTAAAGACGAGGGTGGTCAAACTAAATCATTGCTAATATGAAGAAAATTGATTCATTACATGCCACTTAGGTCGTTCATTTGATGTATCTACCCTAGGTAATAGAAATACACTTTAATTACATCATCATTATGAATTATATCAGTGAAAAATCAAAATCCCATAGGTGAATAGTATTTTCTAAGAGAAACAGTGAAAAAATTGGCTGCCTATTAAGTGCGTAGTGCAAGTGTCAAAAGAGCAACACCTAAAGGAAGTGTGCAACGCCATCTTCAGGGTGATTTTTGACTACCTTCGTGGTGTCCAAATCTATCTCAGGATAACTCATTGGAAATCTTATCCTGTACAATTTCTAAAACATCCTCTAGTTTCCAAATTGAGCTTGATTTGCCACTCCAAACCTACAATATCCCTAGATTGCTCAAACGCATATCACCTGGCTTAGAAAATAGGTAGAGACATGGCTTTTAAGTGGTTTTTTTCCTTTTCCACCTAGTAGTTCTGACTTTCAACTATGGAAACATGGTTTTATTGAGTGTAAATGGTCTTCTGAATCCAATGGTGGTGGCCATTCCTCCAAAATATGCCCCAAAAATTACCCAAAGAAAATGGGAAATGCCAAAAGCAAAAAACTAAGTTCAGGGTCTTCAAAAATGGTTGACATAGTTGATGTTAAAGGTGACTAAGCATGGAGTGAAGCCTCCACCAATAGGTCAAGCCTGTCCTTCTCCTTCTGATGAGTTAAGGCCTCAATTATTGCATGAGCCCTTTTGAGCTTAGCTCTAGCAATTTTGTTTCTCATGGCATAATGTTTGGCCATTTTTCTTTGAACCTCTATATCTCTATTACATTTAGCTAGAAATTCCTCGAGATGAGTGTTATTGCTCTCAATCCAATGTTCCTGGTCCTCATTCATCATAATGCCAAATTGTTCATTTAAAGTGACCTGGTTGGAAAGTTGAGCTTATTTTTCTCTTTCAAGCTCCAAAGCTCGCTTTAGGCCTCTAGTTCTAGGACTCCTCCTAGGAATTTTTTCCTCCATGGGCTCACCATAGTCATGATAGGCTTCCTCAAGTTGGACTTTAGTATTTTCAGCTTCCCTTTTAGCTTGATGAGAGGAACTTCCATAAGCTCATGCTTGGTCTCCATTTGCCTATTTTCCTATTCATAATAAGATATAACGTATTTTTCTCTTTGTAGATTCACCTATCAATGCTTCTTGCTCTTTGAGGATCATTCTGGTGTTTTCCTTTTCATCTTCCTCATATAAGTCCATTAATTCAAAATCTTGCTCAGTTTCATGGCGATCTTCTTCTTGCCTTTGCATTTCTATTTCAACCATTTTTTCCTTTAATTTTTGTACCTGCTTTGCTAATGAAGAGAGCAAGTCCCCTCCCACAATCTATAGGGCAAACACTTTCCCATTTCCTCTATGATGAGTGTGCACCACAATACCTAAATTGGTCCATCCAGGTTGGTTGCTTTAACCTTGATCATATTTTTCTTTGTCACTGTCCCTTTTCCTATCATATGAAAGAATAGGTCGATGGAATGGTGATAATGGGGGTGATGGTGGACGAGATGATGATGGAATACCTTGAACATTTAGAGTGGAAACTTGAGTGAAAATGGGGTTATCTATAAATGTACTCCATGCAATGTCAAGTTCTTTAAGGTGATAAAGAACTATCGTTTTTATGAGGGAAAGGTGAAATAAGCTTTTCATTTGATCTTTGTATTCTCTTTTTTGGACAATGTAAGACATCTTCTCAACACTCCTGAAAGGATAGTAGGGTATAATGAGAATTTTAACCCTAGTGAAATGAATAAGTAACTGGATGTGGTAAAAATAGACCCTAGAGAACCTACCCTCACATGAAAAATACTTCATTACAATCTTCGTCATAGGTGCATATCTTTCAAGGAGGTATGAGAAAGGGAAATAGCCTTTTCTTTCACTTCTATACCTAGGTCTGATGTATGGTTCATAAAAATTCGCTTCTATTTCACCTTACTTGAACCATTTTTCACCAACTTCTGGAATCCCGGTGGCAACTGCTATGATGGCAATAGAAAATGTGAAGGTTATGCTTGCAAGAGTGACTTGGTTATCTTGAATTTTGTTTATGAAAATCCTAGTCAACTCAAGGTAGTACTGGACTACTTGGACCTGCTCACAAAACTCAAAACACCCTAACCATTTGAAGGATGTCACTATCATATGAGAAGCCAGGATCTCTTTGAGATCTGTGGGCTCAAACTGGTGGATTTTCCCTCCTTTATGTGGCCTTCTCTGCTCTATGTTTCCCTCTCTCTATGATTCCTCTTCTTCACTGTGTGGCCTATATCCTTCATCAGCCATGGTGTCTTTGTTATGAAACCCTAAGTAAATGGTAGGGGAATGCAAGGGTTTAGGAAGGAAAAAGGAAAAGGGAAAGGTAGATGGGAGTCTGATGGGTGTAGGGATAGAGGTCTCTGAAAGGGGATATAGGGTATTTATGAGGTATATTTTTGGAAATGGGTAGCTTGCTTAAAAAAATCAAGGTTTAGGAGAAAATCTAGGGTTTTGAGTGTGAGAATAACACCAATATTGATTTCTTTCTTTATAGATTGAGGAAATAACTTTGACGAGAGGGAAAATGATGTTTGAAGAGGATATTTACTTGTTTTAAGGCTAAGGAGGTATTAGGAATGCTGAAAAACGAATATGGGAAAAACTCGCCAAACGCGCAGTGCCCAGAGGAAGTGCACAACACTTCTCCGGAGTGCGGAATGCCTCATCAGAGTGCAGAGTTCCTGAAGGGAGTGCGTAATGGTAAGAGGAAACATGCAACACCTCCACTATATTTGTTGATTTGCCTCAAATTGTAAAAAACACTGCTCGGGTTCGCTCAATGCAGAGTAAGAGGGAAATAAAGAAGTTATGAAGGCAAAAAGATATTTATACACCCTTGAATTTAATCTTTAGCTCCTTAAACCCCCTTTGCTAATGTTTTTTGTGACTTTCCCCTTCAAACTCTGCTTTAATGCTTTTTCTTTTTTGTGTCTTTTTAGGTGGATAAATGCTCAATTTGGCTTTGAATTTTGTAGTGTTTGTTTGTCTTGCAGCAAGGAGTAATGCTCGGGTGCGGTTGAGATCCATTATTACATATAGGAACTTAAAATTACATATGAAATACAAATAAACTTAAAATACTTTATTTTAACCTCAAAAACATGTTTTTGAGGTGAAAATTATGCTAGGTTTAAAAAATAATACCTCAGTAGCTTATGATGTAGAAATCATCATGCTTGTTTTATCAGTCATCCTCATACCCTTGCTAACTTTTGTTTACCTTTTAACATCAAACTTTTGACCTTGGTGGTAAACCCTAAGACCTAATGAAATCATGCCCTATGACCTAATGAAATCATGAATGTAGATTGATTATGAAACCATAAGTGAAGACAATCTGAAAAAGGATCAGCAAGTATACTCTATGAGGGAAAATTTACGCTTTTTGAAGAGAAAACACCCATCAATGGATCAGTATATCATGACCTAATGGAATGATGAAAAATTTTCAGTATGGGACCCCTAAAATGAAAATGGAAAGAGTGAATTTCGATCCCTAATGGAAATATGAAGATACTGACACTAACAGGGACCGCGACTATGTGTGAGTAGGTAAGCGGGTAAGGTTACAGTAACCATCAGCTTGGAAACTACACAGGGAATGTTAACATGTGACCAACAATTGGAACAGTTGGGAAATTGTCACAGTTCACCGCCAACCATTACCACAAACACCATTCACATAGTGTTGTCACTATAACTGTTGGGCGGATAAACCTTAGGTGTCCATCACTGATTAGACCACCCTATTCACATGTGGGCGGTCAGCCTCCTTCGCCCGTTCAACAAGCGACCAATGGATTGATTTTATCATAAGGTTTAGAAATGGTTTCTTTTTTGCATTTCATTTAAAATATTAATTCGAAGACCTAGAACCTTATCCTAGGTGGCAACTCTTAACTAGATCGAGACTCAAAACCCACCCAGAATATAGCTAATTCATCTTGAATTCAACCAAAGGAGGTTGGAGTGTTTTTCCAGGTCTTTTTAAAGCTAGTTTGCTCATTGAGGGCATTAGAGTGGTTTTGGAGTTTTGGTATGTAGATTTTGGGAGTGAGAGGTTGTTTTGTTTTCAGTGTAACAAGAGCATCAGGAGTCAGAATTGGGAACTGTGGTAGGCATTGGAAAGATAGTTCAGGGAGATTTCTTATGGAAGTGATCACAAGTGCTTGCATGAACATTCAGTTTGGTAAATTCTTTATGTAATCGACCTCCTTGGTTTCAATCCTAATAAAGCGGTCACCCATATTGAAAGCAAACCCAGAGACATAGTCGATCAGGGACGAACTCCGTAATCATCTTTGATGTCTGGTGTCACTGTGTTTTTGTTGTTTTCTCTTTTGTTATGCATCTTACTTATGTTTTACCATTTTTTGTAAATTCTTTCTACTCAAGTAGTTCTCTCGATTTCCGCGCTTTTCAGTTAACCATCAATTCTTTAACGGCTAATCAATTCTACATTAGTTTTAACTTATGATCATTTTAGATCATCCTCAAAGAGTATCTGATGATAGATCATTACCTAATCCTCCCATTCTTTCTTCCAAATTGAAGACAAGAATGTAGTGTCTATCTTGTGTCTACATTTCCATTCATGGCCTTCATCTAGACTTACAGTTGTTAGTCCTAGTTTACTGCATGACCCATGACATGGAAAGAAATAAGTGTCACTCCTTTAAGATTAAGGGTGATCCAAAACTCCCTCTTGAATAGGGACTTGTTAGATCTCCCTCTTAACTTGGGTCTCTTTCCTTAATCAACGACTTCATCTTTGTGGGTCCTTTAGCTCCTTGATCTCTTTCCTTTCTTTGATGTCATGAAGTCTTTGTTCTAACTTATTCTTGGTAAGGCACCGTCCATCGATCACTTTCCTTCCTAGTTTTTCAGGTCATTGCTTCCTTCATGGAAACTGTATTTCTTGCCATACATCATGTTTTCTCATGGATGCTTTGTTGTACTTTCTTGTTTACATGTTTCGATCTAGTATTTGATCATGACTTTATCTTAATATTTCTTTTTATTTTACTGAATGGATTCTTCTGCATGACATCTTTGTAGAGTAGAATTAGTTATCTGCATCTTTTATATATCCAAGGCCTTCATAGGTGTCAAGGGTCCTTCCTTTCTTTGTCAGAGTTGTCCTACCTTCTTTTGGTAAATATCTTCAAAGTATTTTTTGTTAAGAAATTTACTGCATAACATAAATAATTACTGAGAGGAATAAATATAAAAATAACCAGCAACAACCTTAAACACATAAACACAAATGTTTATCCGAAGAAACCCCAAATCTGGGGAGAAACCCAACCTAATAAGATCTTATTAGCATTGGCCAAAACTCTTGCCAATCCGACCAAGTGAGCCATCACCGCTCACCTCCAGGTCTTGCCTTACAATGAAGTCCTTCCAACCTTTTATAAGCTCCATTACATATAATACCACGGGCAGAATACCATGGGTGCACAATACCATGTGCCCCAAAAC
>APFE030042301.1:3833-17897 GCA_000404065.3 Pinus taeda | reverse complement strand
ATAATGAAAAATCAAGCTGGTAGTCTCGGTTTTGAGATCCAATGGGAAATCTCTGTGTATATGTGTTTTATATGTTATGCTCTCGCAGTTTTATTTTTCCTGTGATTTAGAATTTGTATGCAGGTAATTTTTGTACGGGGTTAAAACCTACATAGATAGGATTCCAATGAAAATAAAAGAAGATTGAAAGGGTCTGCTAGTCCAAGTGTACCCATAAAAAAAAGAAGAAAAAATATTAGATACAATAGGCTGGGTAAGCAGTTTTGGTGTTGCAGAAGCATGATTATGGTTAAATTGTATCTCTAAAAGGATGTTTATCTTATTGTTATCATAAGTACCATGGCAGTTGTTTGGTTAAAAATCCAATGAAGCATGACTAACTTCCTTTTACCCCTCTCTCAAAATCAATTACTAACTTCCCCCCAAGGATATTGAGATTTGCTCAATGCTCCTAGATCACTCCATTCCATGACAAAACCTGAGCAAAATGACATTCTTGCTGTAGGCAAAGAAGCCACATTTCATGTGTAAAACCATCGTTTTCTCCTTAAGCCTAAGCTTTAAACTCTATCACTTAGCGCTCTTTTGCAACATATCCCTCATATTGACTACTAACCTATACTATATAAATCCCTTATACATTCCCCTTCCTCATATTAATATATCTATGAAATAAAATCCCAAAAGAAAAATTACTATCCCGCCCCCAACTAAGCTATAGCCATATTTTGTTGTTTTAAACGGGATTATAGGTTCATCTAGAACCTTATGATAACCCGCCCCGCGTGTGAACATTCAAAGGTTAATTAACATCTGGTTAATTAACATTTCAAATACCCTATCAAAAAATAAAAATCGCCCCGGGAAGTCTGACACCATAGTTTATATTACATGGGTCCTGCGTCATAGCCCTGACCCATCTCCGACATACCGCCAACTATTGAATTTGCTCCCATTGATCGGATGGTTCACGATCATATCACGAGGGCTCCTGCTACCAAAGTTTACCGCCTGAGGAGCTGGCGGTATTATTTCCGTACCAAAGATGCATGGCACCCTCCCGGCATGCTTGCGGTCCCTCCACCCAATATCGCTTCGGCCCATAAGCGGTGCGAGCCCAAACCACTTACCGCCCCCGCTGACATCACGACCAAATCATCGCCACGTCACCTTTCTACACAACAAAATACTTCGTCATGCTGATGTCATCCGACCAAAAAGTGCCAAAAGCCCGCCAAAGTCAATTTTTTGTTAAAAAGCTGTGAAAGTGTCATTTTCACTTGTTTTTTCTGCGGGACCATTGCATGCGATTTGCATCCAAGAAACTGCTCGACCACACAGTCCGCCACCCAGCCAAATCCAGTGCACAGTCTGGTCCTCCAGCTCGTCCTACAACCGGCAATTACGTTGTTTAGCTTCCAAAGACAGGTATTTACACAGTTTCCTCTTGAACTTGTATTTTCGATTTTTCTCTGTGAATTACACCCATAGAACCAAAATTCGAATAAATCCAGTCTATAACTCTTAAAAAATCTACATCAGAACCACTATTATTTTTCCCATTTGCCTGCAGAAGCCCCACCCCTAGTTCAAAAACACAAAAAACAAAAATGGAGGCTCTCGTAGCCCTCAATGTCACCCCCCTCAATGCACCACAGAAATATTTAGAATGGTTACCCCTGGCGGATAGAGATTTCCAGATTAAAGACTTAATTGGTCATAAGTCCCACCTCCATGCATTTTGTGAAATAAGGAATAGTTATCGCAACAATTCTAATGTCTATGGAATATGGGAGTCCAACATGCCCATGTACTACCTCCCCTCAGTAAATGTATTCCCTGATATTATCCACCAATGTTGTGCTGATTATGAACCTACTCAAAGAGCAGTTATGTCTCCATCTGTAACTGTTCTCTTTTACATTACTCCTGAGTCCATAAATGAGATGCCACATTTCAAGCCCACTCAGCCTCTGGCTCCTCTTTCCATGGGGTTCTTGCTTGACCAAGGTGCTAAACTACCTAATTTAGAGATAACCAGAATAGCTCAATTATTCATGAAACCAGAGTGCCAGCCCCTGCAACCTCCTCCTTATCTGGATTCTTGGTTCACTGAAGTAGGGAGATTCCTTGTTGACATGATATCCTACATCTTAGGATTTAACCAATGAATTTGTTGATGAGACCACCTTGGTTCTTTTGTCAATATTTACTCCTGGACAGCCCCCTATTGTCAAATATGATTATGCCACTTTCATAGCTGATAAGATACATGAGCAATTCATGAGCCTGGATAGAGAAGGAGTTTTTAAATACACATCATACATAGATCATCTGTTTCTCTACTATCAAACAGACAACTTTCAATTTCCCATCAGAAAATTGGATTCTAAAGGTGAGAGAAGGTTTGTGATATTTTGGAATTCAGTCTTCCACAAGGTCCATGATTCCCCTTATAACTACTATGAATTCATTGACTTGTTTATACATCCAGCCTCCTCTCTACTGATGAGAACTCCTCCTGCTAGGCTCTCTGGTGATATGCAGAATATTTTACAGCTCTCCAAAAACTACAAGATAGGTGATTGGTACCTTTACCAAAATCACACAGAAATCAGATTTTATGGATGTGAGCTGTGTCCATTCAAATTGCCCAAGTATGTACCTATGAGGTTATTTGCTTTAGAGTATTTCAGGCAGCTGATCAGTGCAGATTTGACACACTTCTACAATGCTAAGAAAAAGGCTTAGCTAAAAATTAAAAACCAACTAGGCCCCTTTATTGTCCATAAGAGGGAAGCATGGGAAGAGGCTGAGCAGATTTTAGGGGAACAACTTAAATTGAAACAAAGTTTTTACTAGGCACCATATGACCCCAATCATTTCATAAGTGATAGAAAAGTGAAAAAAGAGGCTGTCAGCATACATTCATCATGAGATCCCTGAAATCTAATAGTATGCTAATCAACAAGAATGGATAGAAGGTACATTATTTGAAGAAATTACTGAGGAAGAGAAATTGGAAAAAGCCATGAAAGATCTTGAAAAAATGCTTGACCTGGACTCTTTTGGAAATTTATCTTTCAAGCTGCTACAACACACAGGAGGTGATACATTTTTGTTGGGACTTTTCAGCAGCCCACACAAAAAGCTAGCACAGGGTCAACAAAGGGCAAGGAAGTAATGGACACAGAGCAGGACATAATGACAAACCAGCCAGCAACATCAAAGGAACAAGGCTAGGGGAAAGTTCCTTCAGCATAGACAAAGGCACCAGAAATCCCTACACTACAAACTCCTCTAAATAAGGAAAGAGGCAAGAAAAGGGACAGAGAAGAAGACACACCGATCAACGGTTTTACAAAGAAACCAAGGGAGAAAAGGAAAAGATTAAACCCCTTATCAGAGGAGTTTATTGAGGAGACCATAGACAATTTAAGGGGAGAAAGAATAGTCAGCTAGGATACATCCCCGGTCATAGAAACATCGGACAGTTCACACAGGCAGGAGATGGAAAGATAGCATAGTGTGGAATTTTCATCCACCAAGCCACAAAGAAAGTAAGGTTCTAACATTAAGAGAACATTTATTGAGATAAAGGAAAAAAATGACCCAATAAGAATTCAACTTTATAATCACTTGTTGAATATGGCCCCCACAAATCAACAAAGGTTAATGTCAGCATATGACATTCAAGAAGGTAAAATGATCCTTAGTCACTTTAAGCCCAAATTACAGCAGCCACAGTCAGTTGCTGATTACATCAGGACCAATCTGGAAGTTTTAGCTAAAGACATTCATCCAATGGACGAGATCGAGTTGCATAAGCAAATCGGAGAGATGGTCTACTCCACATTGGCAAATAAAGCATTGTTGGCTCACAAGCTACAGAATTCATTGAATAACACCTCTGCCCAATTGGATTTGGAAAAGGCTTCCTCTTTAGCCAAGGATAACATGATTAAGTCCTTGGAAGAAATTATCATTGAGCTGGGACATGATCCCAAAGATGCCAAAAGCATAAAGGCATTAATAAAAAAGAAGGAAGAAGACATTGCAACCCTCAGGAAGCAATTAAAACTGCCTATTACTATGCATCCCCAAACCATGGAGGTTATACAACAAAAGTCTCAAGAGGACATGATAGACCTGTTGATGAAGATGAATGAGAGACTAAGTGAAAATGAGCAGACATTGGAGAAAGCACTGCATGAAAAGTAGGGAGAGTCGACCTCCTAGCCACCTGAAGGAGCTCCAACAGTCACAACTGCTCCTTCTATAGGTATAACAATAGTGCCTCCCACCGTTCTGGCATCAACAACATAAATCACCACAGGTGCATTAGTAACAGCAGTTACAACAACAGTAGGCAGCCGTACCACAATGACCACAGAGCAATTAATAAAGGCTATGGAGGAATTAAAGCTCCAAGTATCAGAATTAAAAGAGGCCAAAGAGAAGTTGGCAAAGTTAGAAATAAGCTATGATAAATCCAAAATGACTGTGGCAGAAAAGACAAGAGAGGTGAAAGCATTAGAGAACAAGGTAAAAGCACTGGAAATGACCTCTCTTTAGATAAGCCTTTGGGAGAAATAAATGGCATTTTGTGGGCTAATATCAATCAATCCATTTGTAATGTATGGAGATCTATTCAGACTATTCATGAGGAGATTGACTTAATAGCAATAGCCCAGGTAAAATTCAAAAGGCCAGGACTTTATTGGGACATATGCCCAAGCAGGCCAACAGGCTAATCCATTTTTTGAACACCAAGACAAGTGAAGAACTAGCAGCACTAGACATCAAAGACAGGACAGGTACCATTCTAACAATCAAAAAAGTTCTGATCATGAGAAACCTGATGCAGAATTTGGAAAGGAGGTGCCAAGACATGCAAGTGGAGATAGATTCTTTTATAGAAAAATTTGCAGTTTTGTATGAAAGGGGCTTGCCAAGTCTGTTGGGGAGTAATAAATGCCTGTTGAGACAAGTTGAGTACACATATAGGTTAAATAAACATGCTGCTGATCAAGTAAATTCTTCATCAAGTGCTTCAGGAGAGAAGGCCCTTCCATCTGGCCAAGCCCTCTACAACAATTTGGAAAATATATTTTATATTGAAAATGAAGTAAAACATATTTTTGCAGTCCAGCCTAAATTCTACAGGTACAAAGACACTGATGAGACTTTGAGAAAGCTGCAAAGACATAAATTACCAGAGGAGCACTAGTGGCAGAGCATGTTGGAAATTCTATAAACATAATTCTGGTATCTTTTATATCCTTGGTAAATCAGAAGTCTTGGTACCATATGCCATAAAGCGGAGAGTAGAAATGGATGAGAATCACATGGGGCAACAATGTATCAAATATGGATTAAATACACCCAAGAAAGCTGAGGCAACAACGCAGAATATCAGTGGAAACAACCCCCAGCCGACTCATCGAGGTTACAGTCAACACATCTCACCAACTGAGCAGCCAACACAACAACATTTACTTCTTCATTTATTTCTCCCTATTTTCAAGATCATTTACTTCTCCTTTAAAAGTGGGTAAAATGAGTTATTACTAGATATTATCTCTTTGAGATATTTTGTAAACACTTTTGTATAAATACCTCCCTAAGCGAAGTATTCGAGGTTGGTGATACATTTCTTAAAACTGCTCTATAACTCTAAAAACTTTCTGAATACAAAAGTTGTTGGAATCCATTGTCATTATACTATCTATATGTGGAATTTGTGTTGAGGACCATGCTACAGAATTCTTGAATCATTTCATGGATCAATAAGTTTCTTCTAACTCATGTTTACTGTTTTTGTGTTTACTATATCATATATGTTTCATGATCTGAATAATAGAGAAAAAGAATAACTCAGAATTTGCACTCTGTGTTCAATCTCTATTGTTATTAATGTTTTCTTTAGAATTAGCATAAATAGGAATTCTTAACTGCTCTTGTTTCCCCTGGTTCTTTCATATGGATTAAATGCTAAGGAATTCTTAATTGCTTCTTGGTCATAATGATTCACTTTCCCTCTGTCAAACATGATGAAGGATTCTTAATTTCCCTTCACCCACTGAGTCCATTCCATTTGATTCCAGCTTATAAATTGTCCCATGATTGATTACCTTGCTATGTAGTACCACCCTCAGTTAAAGAAACCATATCCAACAGTTTATCCTCATAGAATCCATTAGCCCAATGGACTGAACTTCTCAGAACTTACACTCCTGTTCTATTAAACATCACCATCCAAACTGAAAACAAAAACCCTTGTACTTCATAACTAGCCTAATATACCTAAAAAAAAAAGCTAAATTATAAAGGGAGAGCCCTCTCTGGATACAGATTGGCTAGAATCTATGTCTAAAAGATTGGTCTATGGTTACCTCGGCCTTATTCCCTTTTTTTTTACAACTTTTGGGGAACAACCTGAGTGATAACACCCACCATACCAAGGCAATGCCTCCAAGGCGTATGCTAGCTAGATGAATCTTACTTCTATCTGAATCAATGCTCTGCACCCTACAATACACATCAATCTGTCTAATCCAATTATCCAGCTCCTCTACATTCAACCCTCCATCATATATTGGAAAATAAAATTTGACATCTAATTTAATCAAAGATGTCTTCTTTTTATTTTCAGGGCTATTAGGAGGTGTGGGAAGCTTTTCTTCTTTCCCTTTGCCTTTAGAATGGTCATGGAGGAGAGATTCTTCTGCTCCTTTATCTTGTTTGGAGTTTGATGAATCTTCATCTCTAGCTTTCTTAAATTCTCTATACATTTCCTCTACCATGGCTCTCATGGTCATGAAACTATCCATGAACTGGGAGTTTGATTCTAAGGGACTTCCTTTTGCCATTTTCCTCTTAGGATAGACTCTTCCAATTTCTAGGTTAGCTTCACCAATTCTCCTTCTCCTAATTTGAGCTTTGCCCTAGTTAGCATTCAATAACAAAATTCAGCACAAGCTTGTCTAACCTTAGCAACCTTGAGCTCTAACACCACTTGATCCGAAATTGATCTAAGACAAACAATAAGGTATTACAAACTCATGTGCATGGATGTGCCTATGTTATTTTGTGCAACATATGAATAAGATTGCGAAATACCCAGGAAATGAAGCAGTTAAAGAAAACATAACAGGGAACACATATAAACACAACAATTTTAATAAGGAGTTCACACAATACTCCTGGGCTACATCTCCAGGTCCAGCCTTTAGTGGTGGCCTCTTTATTATGTTTTCAAGCAGAGTTTTTACAACAGTGAGCTCAATTTGAGTCTCACTCAATAGATATAAATCAGTAAGACCATACTTGGATCCCCCAAGTCTCTAAAGTACACAGACTCTCCTTACTGAATCTTGACCTCTGTTGGTTACAATGGTATGAGTCCAATCTGAGACTCAATACATGACAGGCATATACAGAGGAGTTCGCTTCAACCTCTCAAGCCTTCTCTAGAGTGCACAGACTCTCTGACTCTCTCTGTCTCTTTCTTAATCCTCGCTCGATGCTGCCTTTGATTTTGTTGGTCAGCTCAGCTTCTTCTCTTTGCTGTTTGCTTGCTTAACTTGCTTACTTTCTCTCTGTCAGTTTGTGGCTTTAAAGCCAGTCTGATCCCTGAATATTCGTTTCCACTTCTCGGCTTTCCGGTTTCCCTACCTTTGTCTTTTTGAATTCCTCTATTCTACATAATCATCATTGTATAACACCTCACAGGGAGGTGGTCACCTATTTCGTAACGGATGAGTGTCAGTTCTCTTGGATATGGATGTTTATTCCGTTAACTCCAAAAATGCCTGCAAACATGACCTTATGCCAACACATCATCCATATCAGACTTCAAATCTTATACAACTCTACCTATTAGCCTTGTCAAATCTAGTCATCCATTGGAATGCATCTTTGCCGTTGAGCTGGGGCCTCCAAATCCTACATCCATATTGGGCGGATAAGTAACATGATGTTTACCCGTTTGATGTGAGTGGTTTTCTCTCTATTTTGTTAGACACATGGAAAACATTGTGTGGCATTGGGCGAGACTTAGTTGAAACCGCTTACCACTCGAAGCCCTTATGATATCTTGTCATTTTTATGGAATCCCGCTCTGTCGGAACCGAAACATTATTTTCCGCATTTTATAACTATTTCAAGTTTGGGCACTCGGGGATTCTCTTCATTGAGTGGTTTGCCTTACGATATGCGATTAGTGACTTGTTGCTAATCACATATCAGAAACTACCTCTGTTGCTTAAAATTTGTCCCTGCATTTGCTGGTTGGTGTCAGCATGTGTTACCATGGTTCGTCGCTCTATGCGCTAGATCGATGACCCTCATTGATTAGCACTGATCTCCATTGCAACTGTCTAAGGATTCCTTCCGATAGCTTGACCTTGTAAGACTTTTAATCTTTGGCATGATTTTTAAAGAGTTCATGAAAACTTAGAGAGTGTTCTAGGGTCCAATTTGGATCAGATATCCAGGGTATGATAGAACAAATGTACCCATTCAGGCTGTGGCTCTTCCCTGTAGACCTTGGTCCATTCTATGAGGTGTGTACTTGGATCATCCCGTCCATCATACTTTTCTACTAGTAGCATCTACGATTTCCCAAATCATAGGCACATCATCGTTTTGCATCCATGCTAGTCCTCAAAGCTTCTATGATGGGTACCCCACCACCTTGCAGGTGTCGCACGCAGTGCCCATTTAAGACCATCGAACCACTGTTATTCTGGCACAGTGCTTTAAAATTAGTTCAGGAATTCATCCATCGCTGTCAACCTATCATATATAGGTAGATCCCTTACCTCACCGCAATGATCTTACCATCATGTTGCAATTGAGTGTGGTTACCTCATGTAACCAGTTCTACCATCATTCTGTTTCCTCATCTAAATCTGATGTGCAGGAGCTTTGGCACTCCCATGAAATATGACCATCCGCTATAGGATTCACCCAGTCCTATTCCTGAATGGTTATCTTGTAGATACGGTCTAGCTCATCATCGCTCTCATTGTCACACACTGGCTCTTTGTAGCACACACCTTCTGAAGGGTCTAAAGGCACCACTATGCGTAGCGACTTTTTCTCAAAAATCATTTTGTGCTTCTTTAGATTTATTACTTTGTTCATATGAGTGGCCCAGTTTATTCCCAATAGCAAGAGATAGGGATTTCTGTCATCCACAATCTCTGTCACCTCGAAATATGCAAGCATGCTTGCACATTCGATGTCTACTGTTATCCCCTACAATCTTCCCATCGATAGGATCTTCTGCTGGTTCACCATCCATAATTGAATAGGGGACCATTGCAATGTGGGCCTACCCATGTGCTCCCATGTCTATTTTGGTAGCACATTTGCGTTCGATCCTAGATCCAGAATTACTTGATCCATTTCATACTCCCCAATTTGACGAGTCAATTTCATTTCCCTTCCTGTTTGTGGTTTGTGCTTTCCAAGCTTCCAGACTACGTGCGGTTATCATGACCCATTACACCTAATGATAAGTTCCTGCAGCCCTTTCACAACCTTGTTGTCGCGCAACAGTTTCATACATGTCTCCAAAAAGGTAGTGAACATTGAAGGATCCATCTCTAGCTCTAGTTGACCCTTACTACCTAAAGTGGAGGCCTCTATGAAGCTATTCTTAGCTTCCATGAATGTCTCCTTCGTGTGCTCCAAATCAAATTCAGGTTCCTTGGTAGGAGCCTTGCGAACCCAGGCACTTTCTTCAGGCTGCTTATCTTTGTCATCTCTTGTTGTGATACCGCTTCTAAGAACTATGTTTACATTTGGGTCCTCTTTGTGCATCTCAGACCTCATCATTTGCAAATTCTGAGTTTGGGGAGGCTGGAGTATCCCTTTATTGTGCAACCTCGCTATCAGTGTAGGGCAGTCCTTTGTCTCATGATCAAACTGAGTATAATATAAACATGATGCTCTCGTCGAATTCATACAATTGTGGGCATAGTGCCCTAGCCCTCCACAATTATAACAAATTAGTTGTCTGTGACCCCTTCCTAGTCCCATTCCACCTCGACCTAGTGCGCACCCATGAAATCCAGTGCATGCCATTCCCACATTTGGGTCAAGGGCTCGTGTTTCGGTCTGCACTCTATAGGCAGGATTCTAATCCATCATTAGTTTGTAACTTCTACAGGTGCACTCACCATGGCCTATTGACTTGCAGAAATTACAGAACAATTGCTTGGATGTCTACATATACTTCTGCGATAGATGACAATTATCCATAGCACATTTTCCTCCTATTTGATAGATCATGCACCATAATGTGGGCACCGTGCTCAGTCCTATTTACATCTCTCATCTTAATGGCAATAGCCCTCCTCCCACCAAGTAGTTCGTGAAGACTGGACAATGGTACATGTCATGCCCCTGGCCTTTGCATTTTATGCACCATACCTCCTTGCATGCTTCTGGGTGAGTTGTCCTATCCTATTTCAAACTTTGCATTTCCAAACACAAATTTTGTAGTTGTGCATGGATTTATTGGACTCCCAGCCCAAGATCTTGTATTGGGGTTTCATGCAGTCCCATTGCAATCTCCAAAGCTTCGGCCTAGGTGGATAACTTCTGTTGTGACAATGTCGTCCTTAGATGCAGTGTTAGTGATGCTACAAACCATGTGTGGTGTCACCCATCTATCAAGGTCATGTTGGCTTCACGAATCATACTCTTCATTCTCTAATCCAGATCCCATGGTGTCTTGCCTGGAAGCATCGTGATCTCCTTAAACCCGATAACTGATTATGTCTCTGACTTTGGCCTACTAAATTCCCGGCCTGGATATCTGCGATCCCTGCATTTTGATGGTAATTAGAATGCTTAATGTACCATGTTAGTGCGTGATCCTACAATGCTCTCACCAATGTTGCCTACTTTATATTGTCATCCACGACTCCTTGTGCTTCCCATACAGCCCTTACCACGAGCCAAAATTGTTTTGAATCTTAATTTAGTACTCCTCTGAATATCAAAAATTTTATCGCGCTCCCCATATTGAACTATGGTGGTGGCAGAGGTGGTGTGGGTGGAGATGGAGGTGAAGAAGGTGAGACTAGTGGTGGTGTAGGTGGGGGTGGTAGGCACGGAATTTGCTGCCTTATTAGGCTGACCACATTCCTCAGAGAAAATTTCACGTGCTCTTCCTCACTTTCTCGCCGAGGTGAAATCAAGGGGCTATTTTATATCTCTACGCTACCTTCATTTCTATAGATCCTCCCAATTTGTGTAGTCCCAAACATCAATTTATCCACATAACTAGATTTTTGTGGTCCTTTGAGGAAGCGTCGGTCTACCTCGTTGTAGCTGACTGTTGTGTCTACCCCAAACTCAGTGATAAATCCTCCTATAATTTGATCAAGCTAATGGTACACAGTGTACGTGATCTTATCTTTCGATGCTTCTAGTCTATTCACTAATTCTGGAGTCCACACAATTGGTTTGTCAAGCTTACACCTTCCCTAACTGTTTAGTAGCTTCAGAATCCACTCATACAACTCAGAGGGGAAGGATGCAAAGAAAATTTTGTGGATTTCCGTATATAAGTAGTGCTCCAACCACTGTTGCTTTCATACTTGTGGATTCATTTTTTCCTATGCCGCGAACTCGTGAATCTTTCCATCTAACCACTCAATTTCTTTCTTTGTTGGATTCCAGTGACATGACATCAGACATCCCTTATGCAGATCCTGGTCCTGGCAAAAAAATGATTTGTTCGCTTGTTGGGGCCTGACCCAAGTTTGGAGATGATTTAGCCAAACAAATCCCAGTACTACTGGCCCTTTCGGCAACAGTCCATGGAGTGCATACTGAGGTCTCAGTCGAAGTAGTATGGGAGGGTGCTAGAACTAGGTTTCCACAACCTGGGGATGTCTGATGGGTTCCAAGTGGTCCATGTTTTGACCCTGTGTGCTTATCGCTACGCGCACTTATTAGTACCTCACAACCTATGATTCTGTCTTCATGTAGTCCTATTTCCCAAGGCCTTGTTAATAAACTGATATCAGTTCATTAACTTAGCTTATCCGTATGCTTTCAGTTATACTTAACAATATTCACCATTCATACAAAGGTGTGCAGTAAATAAATAATACAATTGTAATTGATATCAAACATGTAATAACATAAGAAAAGATACACGGAATTTTGATAAAACTTCTCTTTATCATTCTTCCTCCTCGTTTATATACTCAACTTCACCCTGTGCACTAAGCTGCAAGGGTTCGCGTGCTCAGCTGTGAACTTTACTAGGTCTCTACACACTCAACTGTAGAGCCTCTTCCTACTACTATGACCTAAGATACTGAGACCCTCTTCATCAAATTCCATTGATTCCTTCGTTACTTTACAACTTAGAGCCTCACTCTATTTATACAATCCCATGGTCCGTGGACCATGGGTATGCCAACACTACATTCAAAACTTAGGGTGGATAGCCCTATGACTCTAACATACAATTCACGCTCGGTGCCTGCAATTCGCAAAGTCTTTACAATAATATTAATCAAAACTTGGGCTTTAAGCCCCAAACCATGCTGTGGGGAGATTCCATGCCGAATAGATGAGATAGTGGCCAACCAACCCAGCAAACAACTCTCGGCAAACCTAGAAACATGTAGTAAAAAATCCCAGAAAACCTAAAATCGCATGAACTAACCTTATTCATGGGACATCACACTTTTTAGGCCAAAAAGTGTTCTATGGACCTCCAGATCAAACTTTTGGGGCAAAAAAGTGTGATTTCTACTCATTGATTCTTGATCAGCAAGTCTCAGGAAAATTTGTCGTCTCTATTGTAGATGGTTCCTATGACCTACGGAAAAGACCAGAAAAACTTACGGAAATTAGAAATTTCACTAATCTAGGGTTAGAAAGTTGGTAACAAACATTAAAAGACTGAAATTGAAAAACCCTAAGCTGGAAATTGAAGGTCACCTAGGTTTTCGAATCATGACTAAAAACACAATGGAGTCACCAAATTTTTATTATGTTTTCTTCTTGAATGTGTACGAAAAGAAATCACTTAAGGTTGTGGATGACAATCAACCCTAACAATGAAGATGGTTGTTAAACATTGTAGATTTGTAGCAAATGATAGAAGCAAAACTTGCTAAAGCATCGATCTATGCTGCAATCATAGTTAAACAACAAAATGTAATAGTAAAATAAGTGCAAGTAACTCTAATGGAAACTAGATATATGAAGAATATATTTTATTAAACAACGACTATGAAGGGAACAAATAATGTTACCAGTCCCCCTCTATGGGATGGGTTTTCGTCTATCGTCAAATTTCTTGAGCTTTTGTCGAGTCTCTCTCCTTTATAATGTGTAAAATGCAACAAATAAAATGTTTGAGCTCAGTGAGAACTCAAATGGAAAGAAAAATGGTGTGCGAGAGTGATAATAATCAAAGTTACAACAGTGAGTGCAATAATGAAAATAATCAAAAGTGAATAATGAATGGAAAAACTTTCTATTTATTACAAAATATTAGGTTATCCTCCAATAATAAGAAATAATAAAATATTATTAACCCCCATTCTAGAGAAATAATAATTTAGAGGGAAAAACTATTTAAACTTTTATTTAGAAATAATAAATAAATAAGTGATTTATTTATCATCTCAAGAAATATGGTTAAGTAATAATAAACAAATAATGATTTATTTAATTATTCCTAAGGGATTTGGTCAAAATTGTCAAGGAATAATAACTAATTAATGATTAATTAATTATTCCTAGAGAAAAATAAGATAATTAATGATTTATCTATTTATTTCTCATAATTGTGTCAAATGTGACAAGGAATATTAATTAAACAATGGTTGAATTAATTATTCCTAGAAGATAATTAAATAAATAGTGATTTATTTAATTATTCTTCATGGGTTTAATTATAAATGACTTAACAAATGTAGTTTATTAAGTAATTTCTCACAGTGAAAGCAATTTTACTATGGTAAAATTGACCTTACATGGTGTACTTCAATCCCTCTAGTAAATTATGGCTAGATGATC
>APFE030042295.1:2286-31555 GCA_000404065.3 Pinus taeda | reverse complement strand
CTTCATTTCATTAATGGAAAAATACTGAAATATGCTTACAACCAGAAATGGGAATAAACCAGCTAGGGCGATGGTAGCTTATCTCTGAGAAGAGATGTGTGGCTACATGCCTCTGAACTGTTCCGAACTGTGTTACAATGAGGCTCGAAGCCTATTTATTGTTGAGAAACAATGGAAAACCCTTCACATTCCGAAACCTACCCTAGAAGATGAAAACGCCAAATTGTGGGCCCCGTTTTGGGTAAATTGGTACATCAATTTCCCGGGGTCGTAACTTTGGCATACGATCTCCGTTTGACGCGTATGATAGCTCGTTAGAAAGATCTATCCGAGAACTGCCACTTTGGGAAGGGCAATATCGGTCCATGGACCCCATTTTGTAATGTGGCAGCAATGACGCCTGTTTATGTGCGCCGCCAGGGGGGTTCGAGGGGGGGCAGTAATGTTGATTATTTTGAGCCCCCCCTTGGCAGGGGATCGAAGGCAGTGCCACCGAAGCTAAAAATGATGTAAAATTACCTTGTAAAATGTTGTAATTTCGTAGTCAATTTGGGTCATTCATTAGGTGGAAATATGATGGTAGAAATATGTTTAATTTAGGGTTTTTTGCCCTAGAAGGCAACCCCTCTCTATATACGAGGGAGTTGTACTGTGGCTTTGTAGATCTGTATTCTGAGAGAGAAAGAGAGAGGATATTGTGTGAGAGAGAAGAGGGAATTACAATGGATCTGCTGTAGGTTGTATCTCTTCATTTTGCTGGATAATATAAAAGGAAGGATTGGATATTTCTGCGTGGACGTAGCCCAAATTGGGTGAACCACGTATATCTGTGTCTCTCTTGTTTTATGCGTTTTCTGTGTTTATATTTCTGCAATATATTTTATGTGTTCCATTGCTCTATAATATATAATTTTCAAGCTAACATTTTCAAAGTCAAAGATCTATTTGGTTGATAAACTTGCAGGAGAGAAGGGTTCCTAGTTTGAGTCGGAGCAATGGTAGACGATGGTAGGTTTAGGTCAAAAAATTTAACGGCAAAAACTGCCAACTATGGAAGATGCAGATGGAATATTATTTATACCAGAAAGATATGTACCTACCATAGAGTGGAAAGGCAAAGAAGCCGACAAGTATGACAGACACAATGGGATATTCTTGATGGAAAGGCACTTGGAAAAATACGGTTGTGCTTAGCAGTGTCGGTAGCCTTTAATATTTCAAAGGAAATGACAACGAAGGGTTTAATGTCGGCATTGTCCAAACTATATGAAAAACCCTCACCCTCAAATAAGGTATTTCTTATGAAGAATTTATTTAATATGAAGATGTCAGAAAGTGGATTTGTTGCTGATAATTTAAATGAATTTAATACAGTTACCAGTTAGTTAAGTTCTATAGGGGTAACTTTTGATGATGAAGTTAGGGCTCTGTTATTTCTATGCTCATTGCTAGAAAGTTGAAATGGTTTAGTTATGGCCATTAGTAACTCTTTCTCTGGATCTAGTACTTTAAAGTTTGATGATGTTGTCGGTGCAATCCTTAGTGAGGAAATGTGACAGAAAAGCTCCAGTGAGACATCAGGTAATGCTTTGATTGCAGAGACTGGGGAAGAAAAATGAAAAGAGGAAAGAGCCCAGGATATCGCAGTAAGTCAAGGAAAGGCAGATCCAAGTCCAGATCGGGGATAGTGTGCTGGAAATGTGGGAAGAAAGGACACCTGAAGAAAGACTGCAAGTCTTGGAAGGGAAAAGAAGGAGACATGCAACAAGAAAACAATCATGAAGCAAATGTGACAGATGATGTGTTGTAAGATGCTTTGATTATTTCATTAAAAAATATTATTGATGCCTGGGTGGTTGATTCAGGAGCCTCATTCCATGCCACACCTGATAGGAAACATTTTCATGATTATGCTCAAGGAGATTTTGGACAGGTTCGATTGGGTGATGATAAACCCTGTAAAATCATTAGAATAGGTACAATTTTCATAAAACATCAGAATGGAAATAAATGGCTATTGAATGAGGTAAGGCATGTTCCAGATCTAAAGAAAAATATGATTTCAACAAGGCAGTTGGGAGGTGAAGGCCGTGTAACTACTTTTACAGATAAAACCTGAAAGGTCAGTAAAGGAGTCCTGGTAATAGCAAAAGGAGAAAAGGTTGGTACATTGTATTTATGCAATGGTATTTCTAATTATCTTAATGCTTTAACCTCTACAGGAGCATATACGACATTGTGGCATCATAGACTCGGGCACATGAGTGAGAAGGGGATGCAGAATCTCCACTCAAGAAATTTGTTGCCAGGTTTGACGCATGTTGATTTGAAATTCTGTGAGAATTGTGTTTATGGAAAACATAAGAGAGTAAGATTCCTCAGAGTTGGGAAATAAAAGAAGAGTGAAAAATTAGAGCTTGTGCAAACAAATGTATGGGGACCTTCTCAGGTATCACCTCTCGCTGGCTTTCCTTATTAAGTTACTTTTATTGATTATGCAACCAGAAAAACCTGGATTTATTGTATTCAAAATAAATCTGATGTATTTGATACTTTCAAGAAATGGAAAGCTTTGGTTGAAAATGAGACAGGAAAAATGTTAAAGTGTCTCGTATTAGACAGTGGAGGTGAATATTGCAACAAAGAGTTTGATAGGTACTGTTCAGAGAATGGAATTCGCAGAGAGAAGCCGGTTCCAGGAACACTGCAAGAAAATGGTGTGTCAGAAAGGATGAACATGACAATCATGGAGCATGCAAGGTGCATGAGATTGCATGCAAGATTGCCTTTACAATTTTGGGCAAATGTTGTAGATATTGTCGTTTATCTAATAAACATAGGGCCTTCAAGTTCCTTGGATGGTGATATTCCAGAGGAGGCATGGACAGGTAAAAAGGTAAACTACTCATTTTTAAAGACTTTTGGTTGTGAAGCCTTCGTCCACATTAATAAAGAAAATAGAACAAAGATTGAGGCAAAATCAAAGAAATGTACCTTTATTGGATATGGTGTTAATGATTTTGGTTATCGCTTTTATGATTATAAAAAATGAAAAATCATTAGGAGCAGAGATATCATATTCAATGAAAAGGTTTTGTATAAGGATCAGATGTAGGAAAAAGAAAATAGAGAATACATAGTGCTTGATGAGATCGCAGAAAATGTGAAGGTGTCTGAAAATCATAATGATCAATAGCTAGAACAACAACAACAACCACAACAACAACAAGCACCTCAAACACCTTAAAGTGGTGTTAGAAGATCTAACATGATAAGTAGACCCCCTGAACGATACTCTCCTTCATTATATTGTGTATTGTTGACTGATTTTGGTGAACCAAAGTGTTATGAATAAGTAGTGCAAGTAGAAACCAAGAAGAAGTGGGAGTAAGCCATGAAAGAAGAGATGGACTTCTTAGTGCATAGTTAGGTTGCCTGCAGGTAAACCAAAATTGCAGAATAAATGGGTTTACAGGTTGAAGGAAGAATATGGAAATAGAAAAAGGTATAAAGCTAGACTTGTGGTGAAGGGGTTTGCACAGAAAAAGGGTATAAACTTTGATGAGATATTTTCTCCTGTTGTTAAAATGACTTCAATCAGAACTATTTTAAGTCTAGTAGCAGCTAAAGATTTTCATCTTGAGCAGTTAGATGTATAGACAACTTTTTTCCATGGGGATTTGGAGGAAAAGATATATGTGCAATAACCACAAGGATATGAGGTAAAAGGGAAGGAGAAACCAGTGTATAGATTGAAGAAGAGCTTGTATGGCTTAAAATAGGCTCCAAGGTAGTGGTATATAAAATTTGACAGGTTTATGTTTGAACAAGGTTATACTAGATGTCACTCTGATCATTATGTTTATCCCAAAAGGCAAAATGATGGCAACTATATTATATTGTTATTGTATGTAGATGACATGTTTGTTGCAGGTTCTAACATGCAATAAATAAATGTGCTCAAAAGGATAATGACAGACTCATTTGCAATGAAGGATTTGGGTGTTGCAAAACAAATCCTTGGTATGAGAATAACTAGAGACAGGAAGAATCACAAATTAACATTGTCTCAGAGTGAGTACATACAAAAGGTGTTGAAAAGATTTAATATGTAGAATGCAAAACTAGTTAGTATACCTTTGGCTAGCCATTTCAAACTAAGTAAGGAGGTGTGTCCCAAGACTCAGGAAGAAATGGCTTATATGTCTAAAGTTCCATATGCATCAGTAGTTGGAAGCTTAATGTATGCAATGGTCAGCACAAGGCTTGATATTGCACATGCATTGGGAGTTGTAAGCAGGTACATGAACAATCTAGGAAAAGAACATTGGACGGTGGTGAAATGGATTCTCAAGTATTTGAGAGGTACCACAAATCAAGCATTACACTTTGGTGGTTCAAATATTGCTCTACAGGGATATGTTGATGTAGATATGGCGGGTGATAGAGATAACAAAAGGAGCACCACATGGTATGTGTTTATTGTAGGTGGAACAACTGTCAGTTGGGTTTCAAAACTGCAAAGTGTTGTTGCACTCTCAATGACGGAAGCAAGGTATGTTGCTGCTACAGAGGCTAGTAAAGAAATGATTTGTTTACAAATGTTTCTTGATGAATTGGGTAAGAAGTAGGAGTTGGGTAGGTTATACAGTGACAACCAGAGTGCCATACATATTGCAAAGAACTTTGCATTTCATTCCAAGACTAAACATATATATCTCAAGTACCATTTCATACGGTCAGTGTTGGAATATGGTTAGTTGAAGCTGGAAAAGATACACACTAGCTAGAATCATGTAGATAAGTTAACAAAAGTTGTAATCAGGGAGAAACTGAGATTCTTCTCGGTTTCAATTGGTCTTCAAGTATGACGATGAAGATGAGAAACAACTAGGTCCAAAGTGGAGTCATTGTCCAGCAAATGAAGAAGTAGTGGAGTTGCTATAATCAGTCTCCAAGTGGGAGATTGTTGGGTGTGGAGCCTGATTATCTTCTTTATTCAGAGGTATCGCCACATTGGACCCCATTTCGTAATGTGGCGGTAACACCGCTCATTTATGTGCGCCACCAAGGAGATCTCGCGGGGGGTGATGGCGATTATTTAGAGCCCCCTTGGTGGGGGACCGGGGGCAGCGTCCCTGAAGCTAAAAATTGATGTAAAATTGCCTTGTAAAATGCTGTAATTTCGTAGTCAATCTGGGTCGTTCATTAGGAGGAAATATGATGGTAGAAATTATGTTTGATTTAGGGTTTTTTTCCCTAGAAGGCAACTCCTCACTATATATGAGGGAATTGTATTGCGGCTATGTAGATCTGTATTCTGAGCGAGAAAGAGAGAGGAGATTGTGTGAGAGAGAAGATGAAATTACAATGGATATGTTGTAGGTTGTATCTCTTCATTTTGTTGGATAATATAAAAGGAAGGACTGACTATTTCTTCATGGACGTAGCCCAAATTGGGTGAACCACGTATATCTGTGTCTCTCTTGTTTTATATGTTTTATGTGTTTACATTTCTGCAATATATTTTATGCGTTCCATTGCTCTATAATATATAATTTCTAACAATATAGAATTACCAATGTTATTTAATAAAAATGTATTTCACATATAAAAATTGGTGTTATATAGATTTTTTTATGATTTTAATTACATTAAGATGCAGTTGATATTTATAAATTTTCATAGATAAATCATAATATTTATATACTTAGAAAATGTTATTTGATATTAATAAATTATATATATATATACACACACACACTTTTTTTTATTCAGAGCAAAATAAGAGAAAAGAGAAGCAAAATTATCCTTGAACCCCAAAGAAAAAATAATAGGTGTCATGTAAAATTTTCAATGACATTTATTTACAAAAAGGAAGTGTTGGTATTCACTATTTGTTATTAATTTATAAGTGTTATATAGAATTTGCAATGGTATTTATTTACATTTAGATTATTTATTTACATTAAGAGGGTGTTGGTATTCATTTTTTTTGATAAATTAAAATATTTATATGTTTAAAAATGTTATTTTAATATTAAGGATATTGATAGGCATGTCTATTTAAAATAAGGCTTTCAAATTTTTAATTTAACTACCATCCTAGATTGATTTAACTCCGAATCAACCAAGCCAAAGAGGGATCAAATTTCTTGAAACACAAACCTCTTTTAAAGTGAAAAAAGATTTGATCCCATTGGGTGCTTGGTAGATCAAGAGTTAAGATGGATCTAGGTTGGTGTATCTAAATTTAACATCGAACTAAGATGGATCTAGGCTAGTTTAATTTCCTCCTTAAATAAGTTATATTCCACATGAATACCATTGGTCAATATTATGGGTTCTTAATACCATGGGTCATTTTTTTATTTATTTAATTTTTATCGAGTTGTCTTTAATGCCACTTTTTGGAAGCTTTTTCGATGGGTTTTTCCGGTCTAATTTCTTTAAAATTTGACAGGAATTTATTGAAATCACAAGTTTGATGTGTAACCCCTGCACAATCTAAGTGCCCTAGGGGTTTTTGAGGGTGTTGAATCCATATATAAATTCAAAAAACTAGTTTAATGACACAAATCAAGATTTCACCTCAAATTTTTCCACTAGATTTTAGCACCGGAAAGTCCAAAAAATCGCACTAAAGACAACTCCAATTTTTATAGGGTTATTTTTATTTTATTTTCACCAAGTTAAAATGGTTACATTACATTATGTTACATCTCTACCATATTTCAATTTTATTTTGACCGAGTTAAAATGTTTACATTATATTATATTACTTTATGTTACGCATCTTTAGTATAGAAAATGGACTAAAGAGCACCTCTCAACCCAATAAAAAATGAGTAATTTTATTTAAAAAATAAAAAAATTATAATTATTATTTAAAATATTATATTCATAATCTAGAATCCAAAAACTTCCAATGCTAAATTAACTATTTTACTTTAAATATTAGTTTATTTAATTTTTATGTTTGTTAAACAAAACATCCTCTACCATGTTGAGTTGGAGAGTGTCTCTGCCGAGGTAATCAATAGTTATTAAATGGATGATAGGCATTTAACTTACATAGAATATTCTATATTCTTAATAGCATACAAAAATCAAAAGTTAACAATTATTTCCAAAGTAATTATGACATTTTCCCCCTCTTTATTCAAATTTATTAATTTAAAAAATGTGATATGAGCAATTAGTTGTGATTTGTAATATATATATATATATATATATATATATATATATATATATATATATATATATATATATTTGTCATCCCATGGTTAAGAATTATATATATATATATATTATATATATATATATATATATATATATATATATGATTTTCAATAAAGTTATAGTTTAATTATTTTTTATGACTTTTTTAATTTTAGCAACTTGAGATATATAATGAAGTAATTATTTTGATTTTTATTATGTCACTGTTTTATAGTGACATATAGGATAGCCCAAGACATAAAATAGCTTGTACTGAAAAAAAATTGGTATTTTACAGTGTTCACTATGTTTTTGTATTTTGATTTTTAGTTGAAGTCATCCCACCCCATGTCCACTCCATTTGCCGAGAGATAACGTCCAATGGAATCTGGACATACCACTTACATGTTAAATAAATCATACATGGGTATTTATGACACCTCCTAATGAGAATTTGAAAGTTCAATAATTAGGAATATTAAATTACCTACAACGAAGTTTAACAAGGGTTACATAGTAGCTAGTACCTGCCGCTTAGCTTAAATACAGTTTAATTAAACTAAGAAATAATAAAGACAAATGATTTATCACAAAATTAAAACAACTAATAAAATGTTGTACTGTTGAATGCCATCACCAAAAATTAAGAGATATGATTAACTAATATTGTTTATATTAAGATATATACACTTTAATATATATGTTTATTTATTTTTTATATATTTATGTGTTATATATATATATATATATATATATATTTGTAAGCTTAGGTAGGACCCTCTCATTTTCAAGTTTTTACATGTCCGTTATTCACCCCATTTCCGGGGAGGGTAGCACAAGAATCGAACCCATGATCTCCGGTTCGGTGAGACTTCATTTCCACGACCATTGCCACTTGAGCTACCCCATGTGGACTATGTGTTATATATATTATTATAATTTACTAAAATTTGTTTTTTTGTAAGCTTGGCAGGACTGCATCTTCATCATTTCCAATATATCACCCCAATCGGAGCAGGGAATTGAACCAATGAATTCACATCAAGGAGTGTCTTAACAAAGTACCTGATCATTGTCTATCCAAGATCCCATAGACTACTAAAATTTGTTTTTAATATAATAATAAGTTAGCTTAAATTGAAAATATGGAGAAAAATTAGAATTCATGAAAATAGAAATAATAGAAAAAAAAGTTAAATAAAAAGGAAATAAATCTAAAAAAAAAAAATTAGTAACTAACAAAAATGGAAGTTACTAAAAAGCCCATAATAAGACCTCAACCAATCACTTTACAAATAAATAAATTTAAATAATAATAAAAAATAAGAAAATTTAATTCTTAATGTTAAACTATGGATAAGCGACATAAATTTTTGGTCAAAGACAAAGTAATACACAAGTCAAAACAAAATTGAATGTGTAATACCATGCCTGCGATAGGTATAATAATTACGAATATTCCACTGCCTACTACGAAGGAGCGAATCGAGTGACCTAATGAGGGAGGGTTGTATTTTGGGTTGCAAAGTAAACATCTGATTTTACTGTTATTTTTTTTTATACAAGAGCATGACTTTACTGTTGTTAACCATTTTATTGAATATTTAATTTATATAGGATTAGGGTAGTTATATATATATATATATATATTTGCCATGCCATTTTATATTTAATTGTAAATTTGAAAATACCTAATCCAACTAAAAAGATTTCACTGCACAATATTATGTCTCAAAGTAATAAAAACTAGCAATTGCACCACATGTTGCAAAGGAAACGCCATAAGGCAGTAACATAAGAAAGAGTAGCATTAAACTATTACTCTCCATGATGACAGTGAAAGTGTCACTTGCAACATCTGGAGCAAAAATCGTGTGGTTGATACACAAAACCAATTCAACAATTTCAAACATTGTGAAAGCATGCAAAAGATTAAGAACTTTGACTCTCTGTTTTATAATTCAAATACAAAATAAAAGGATGAAATAGGGAAAATGAGTAAATTGAAACCATAATGCATATGGGCCAATAGTATTGCAGTTTGCATCATGTCATACTACAGTTGGAATCTGAGTGTTTTGCAAGATTTCATTTTCAATCCTCAATTGAGAGCAGAGGCAACATTAGCAAATTCAATTCCTTCTAACCCAACTTATAACATATAATAGAGTTTAATAGAAAAACTAAAATCAATTATCCTAAATTAAAGCACTCAATTTTCTTTTGAAATGACTTTCAATATCTCAAATCCCATTGACATGGTCAGATACTAATATACCTAAAAACAAAAACATAGATTTTTTTGTAAGATAACAACTCAATTTAAGCATATAGGAGAAAATTTCATTAGATTAGATTTTTTTAAGATAATAATACGGTTTGAGCATATAGGAGAACATTTTATCAAATGTAGAGTTTCATATAATGCATGTTAAAACCCCACACAAATGAGAACTTTTATACTACATGAATAAAGGATGTCAAAAATTGATTTCACAATTTATTTCAAAATAAGATGAAAATCCAAATCATAGACTTAAAAATGAAAGCGTGGAAACAATTGTAATATCTCAACACAAAAATGCTAACATTGAGAATTTACAAAAATGCTAACATTGAGAATTTTGGTTATTTGAATGTTATGTAAATAATTGGAAAGCTGATTCAATTAAGTTAAAACAAATGACAACAATTTCAATCAAACAAATAGTGTAATCACTCTAGTCTTGCTTCATCGCTCTATTCTTGGCATATTCCTCCAAGTTTGATGATTGATAGTCAATTTGTGGTAGGC
This sequence comes from Pinus taeda, assembly GCA_000404065.3. Lineage (NCBI taxonomy): Eukaryota > Viridiplantae > Streptophyta > Pinopsida > Pinales > Pinaceae > Pinus > Pinus taeda. Next base: position 21,540 of record APFE030042295.1, on the reverse strand, counting down.
AACCACAAATAAACTTTAGTTGATTGTATATGTTTGCAAATGATATTAGTAGTTTTAAATTTCTAGTCACTACACAGTCAGATTTTGTTCAACTAGCTACGTATAAAGATGACTTATTTTTCCTTGTTAGAGTCGTCAAATACTCTTTATAATTTTTTTGTTAAATGAAGAACATATGTGAGAATAATGATTTTATAAATTGTTGAGGCCTTCAAACTTATATGTACGTGTACGTATCTATATAGGTTAATCATGTATATATGTTAATCTATGTAACTTAAAAACAAAATATTAAATTGATAGGTATAGATAAATAAAATATATTGGTTTTATTTGGTGAAATACATCTTATGCTAAATAAAATGTTTGTTTGTTTTTTTTTTTTTTTTTTCATCCATGTGATAAAAGATCTTACATTCTCAACAATTTTCCAAAAATATTAAACACTAAGAAGGCTTGTTAATGTAAAGATCTACAATCACATGAGACGTTGATTTGATTTGTAGTTAAGCATGAAATTGAATATAAAGGGATTTTGACTTTTTAGTTGTAGATTTAAAGATATACTTAGTAAAAAGATGCGAAGTTTTGGAAATTCTATTTTTTAAATATTTTATTTTCATTTTTGTTTTATTTTATTTTTTAAACATTGTATCCTAGAATTAGAACCAATACAAAACCATTTAAAGTTTTGCATTGAGAGACTCTTAACTAATATTCCAAAATAACTTTATATTGTGTAAAAATATGAAAATTAACATAAATATACAATTTGGGCCATTTATAAGTTTATGTAGATTGAAATAAAATAAATATTCATAAACATATAAAATTTGAAAGTTGAGAAACTACTATTTAATTTTTTTAATTATTATTTAAATATGAAAAATAAGAGTGTAACACCCTTCTATTGTATGTAACACTTCGTTACTATCATGCCAGACTTAAGTTAAGACTGATTTGTAACATAAAAGCTAGGTCTGAGGTGTAACAATGAAAGTAAATACTTTGTTATTAAATAAATAAAGATAATTTAATCACTTGGAAACGAGACACTAAGAGATAAGATTCTTGCCAAATGAAATCACATTAGCGAATGGGAATGGATAATTATTTCATGATAATACTTCTAGAATCCAATTCTAGATAAGCTTACTGGATTGGAAGATAAATATCCATTAAGTTAATTAGCTGGAGAAAGATGCTAAGTTTAAGAAAAACACAAAAGCCTTGTAGGAGAGGAAGACAAGCTTTTATGAAGAAAAGCCTCGTGGGAGAGGAAGGCGAGATTTTATGGGAAAATCCTAGGAAAATGGATAAAAAGGTCCATAAAAGAGGGATGCCGCTAAAGGAAACCATATTATGAAAGAGGGTATTAAATATCCATTGAAGAGATCAACAAGGGGCATTTGATCCATGGCAAGAACTCTCAACTCAGGGGTGAACTAGAGGAAGTCAATTATAGGTTGGGTGGCAGTGCTCGGTTTTCCAAATGACATTCTTTCAGTTACTTTGGTCTGATTCAATTGCATGGGATGTATTGTATGTTTGCTCCTCTCTCTTTATGTTGTCGAATCTCTCAACATATGTGTATAGTTGCATGTGTTATCTTGTTTAGGAGAATGATTGAATACTTATGCATGTGACCACTATTAAATGTAAATTAAATCAAAATGTAAATTTAGTGATGGGAGCATAATAGGTGGTTATTAAAATTGGGTCAGGGAGCTATATGACTAATGTTAATGTTAGGACAAGGAGGTATGTGACAAATGGTATCATAGCTCTAAGTTCAAATATTGTGGCCTATGGGCCAACCCACCTCTCTAAGGTATGAATGAATTGTAGGTCCTAAACTAGGTTTTAAACAAATAAGAGGTTTCACTGAAGGGTCGAGTACTAAAATTTCGCTAATGAGTTCTAGAGTAGTGTCCTAAGGCATTAGAGTCCATAAAGGTTGAAGCTAAACTTTAAAATGATTTGTCGGAGGAGGACTTTCAAACCAAATATAAATTTGAACTGAGGTTGCTTGATTAATGGATTTTGAAATAGCCCTATATTGCTTGACAAGCATGTAATTATTCATGTTTCCAATTGCACAAAGGGGTCACTTCAAAACATAAGTAGTATGAAACCCTGATTCAGATCATTAGATGTTGAAGAAACAAGAGTAGATTAGTCTACATGCCTATGTTGAGTTTTCCCAAGCAATATTTATATATTTTGATGAAATTTTTGTTCTTGTAATTGCTAATAATTTTGTTGTTGTAAAGAATTCATGGTGATAAAATAGATTGTGGATTTATTTCCTAGAGTTGTAAGTAAGTATTACAGCTCCGCTTTGACGATCTAATTATTTAATCAGATAAATATGTTGTAATCGTGAAGTAGGTATGAACAAATCAACACATAAGGGCCCGAGGTATGGGTTATCTATCCTCTATCTCAAATTAGAATGGCCACATTTTCATATAATCAGAAAAGTATCTCTCCAATTTGTTAGAAAATGTCGGCGAAAAGGAGAGACTCAGAGACAAAGGCTAACAAGGAAGTATAGTTGTGCATGCAAAAGAAAAATTATTATCACCAACAAAATCTTAATGTGTTATCGATACAAATTTATAGTTATGACATGTAGACAATTATTATCTCTTTCTTTAATACAAGAGTTTATATATATAGGGATATAACTTGTAACATATATAAGTCATAATTTTGTTAAAAACAAAATTGTGTGATGAAAACAAATTGAAGAGTCTCTCTCAATTCTTTTAAAATGAAGCATTCAGATACCGAAATTGATGCAAGAAAATTTGCAAATACTGTTGAAGTAGGTTATATGCAAGCATCTAACTATAAAGAATTGTTGATAACATTCATGTAGGTCTACCTTATATTAATGGTAAGAAGGTATAGGTGAATCTAAGATTCGAAAATCTTGAAATATTATGGTTGTAATATACATTATGATGATAATATATACGGGATGAGTGAAGTCCTTTATTATGGTATACTATAGATAAGCATTGTGGTTTCTCTTGACCGTGTACACGACGTGATGCAGAGTGTGACAAGTTCTGGCTCTATGCAATATGTTGGAAATCTAACAATGAATTGAATTAAAAGTCTTCTCCCTCTACGAAGACTATTGGTAGAATTAAAGCATAACATCATTTTCCAATATGATTAATTGAGAAACCTCCAGTAAGGACAATTGGTTTCCTTTTTCGATCTGTTAGGTTGATTTTTTTTTGCATGCCTTGTCCACAGAGTAGGAGGTGTGCGAGTGCGACGACTTATCGAGTTGCACATACGCATTCCGAAAACAACTAATTTGATGCGGAACCTTATACTCCACAAAAGAATTCGGTGGATAATTAGTATCCTCATGATCATGGTTATCCTTAGTTTGGATAGTGTTTATCCTTACTTACGTGTTAATCTCATCTTCCCCTTACGCGTGTACGCAGTGTTTGCTCGATTGTATTGATCGATTAATATTTCTTCAATATAAATTCTCCTCATACCCATCCATTGGTATCAAGTTTCATTCTCTTCTGTGCTAGAACCATATTGAAGGACTTCTGCTTTAGATTTGCTTCGAATTCTTCAATAGATGGAGAAATCGCAAGGTGCTTCGGTCGTTAGTAAGGGAGGCCGAGAAAAGTCCCCGAGCCCACTGTCGGAGAAATTACAAGCTCAAAAGAGTAGAGATGTGTGTTGTAGAAGATCTGGTGTTGTAGCGGGCGGGGCTGAGACATGTGTGGAACCTCACAATCCAGATGATGCTCGGCGGAGGAGCTAGCTATCCTCATAGTGAGGCACCTAGGAAATAATTGAGTCGCTGACTCGTTCACTTTTATGCATAAAGATCTCCCTATTATAGGCATCCAAAAGCCATCATAGGTTCCTATGTAAATAAATTCGATTGGCCGAATGATTAAGGGGGTAGACTTAAGATCAACATAATTATGCGAGGGTTCAAATCCCACAGTCAGCAGTTTTGAAGGGCGAGGTTTTCAGGAAAACAGATTATTCGACTAAATAAGAGTTATTTTCTTAAGAGTCAGAATTTCAGTGATTTTCATTGGTTTGTAACTAATCGAAACCAATAAAGTTAAGGGTGCAGTAATTAGGTTATGATCTATTTGTTTTAAAACATAACGCATCCCATAATAACACGAATACCCTCTATTATTCTCCTCGGAGTTGTTGATTTACATTATGCTTTGAAGGTTCTAGATTTGCATACAAGGAGTGTTATGGAGGGATGATAATTGTATATGTCTCACTTGTGTGCTTACGATGAGCTCATGATATTTGTAATCAACATGAATGACAGATGGTTAACAAGGCACCCCACTGTGGTCTCGTTTAAGGGGAAGCTATCCTTGGAAACAAGGGAAGCCGATGGACACCTCTAGTCCAACAAAGTTACTCTGATAATTGAAGAACATATTTCAGAATGGAGTCATAGGCCTTTCCCGGTTAGTCATGAAACAAGAAGGGTCTTTTTGAGGAAAGTTCATGGTTGACTTGCTATCTTGACTTCACTCAAAGCTTCAGGGTATGCTCGCAAATGTTTGACATTTTTTTTAGTTGTTTGAAGATTTTTTTAAAATGCTTTGTGTCTCGCAATCTGAAATTCGATGGTAGTCGGGATTGCAAGCCAGCTTCATGGTGAAGCACCTCGATGCAAAACCTTCACTTAATGCTTGGATGTATTTGGTTGCGATGGCATCACTGTTGAATGATTGACGTACTGTTTTTGGCATCATGGTAATATTTTGATTCCCTAATATTGCAGATCAAAATTCCAGAGATACGATGGTGCATTGCTTGTTTTTTTTATAAGCCACCTATGACAACATTCTAAGAGTTTACTCTTTAAACGCACTTCATATTAACAAGTTGGATTTAATCTTTTCCCTTGATATTGAATTTCTCAAGTTTAAATATTGTATTTCATACACCATGGTGGATAGCTATAATAGCAACGTGGAGAGGAGAAAGCCTGAAAGGTGATACTGGAACAAATAATTCTGAAATTTTGTTATATAACATAGAACCTTGCAACGTTGTGGTGGAATACAGAGTAATAAAAAGAAATGACAACCATTAACATGTTGATTAATTTCAATAAGTAAAAATTCCCAAATTGGTTACTGTTTATTTTGCCTACTTATTGAGTGTGGGTTAACGAAAATTAAATTTTTATTTCATTAAATGTTCTCCAAAACTTAAGTTATTGTTGAAAGCTCATGGGAGGGCACAAAGACTCTATACCATGATTTAAAAGTGGTTTAAAATACTTACACACGATATACCTAGTTTTAAATGTTCATAGTCGAGCTTGATGAATGGACGAAATTGTAAGGTATGATTATTGTATTAGAAGTTTGGATGATGAATTCTAGTGGTGTGGTTATCATGGTTTATAAATATGAATGTAAGTGTTGAAAGGAGTAATGGTGGATAAGGAAAGTTGAATAATATGTTTAATTGCGTGCCAATAGGTCTCTTCTGCCATACTATCATCATATTACTTTACTCATATTAAAATTAAATTATGAATTATATGGTTGCTAGGCAAGGACATAACTTAATAAAATACAAACTAATATCGATAAGGATAATACTGTTAATGACATAACTTAATGAAATAAAGTTTATGCTTATAGAGATCTTAAGAAAGGATGAAAAATGAAGGGAAGAAATGTTGAACTATTATGCGGTAGCTGGCAAACAAAAATAGATAAAATAGATAAGTCCCTTTCCATATATCATGGTCAACATGAGGAAATATTAAAATAGAAGTATATAGATGGAATCTATATAAGTCATAGGAAATAAGATAATGACATTCTATCAAAAGTACCTGAAATCGATGGTTAGTTAATGGGTTTCCAACTTGGAACAAATTATGAAGGTTTTATGTACATGAAATTCCCATGAAATATCATTAAGCTCATGAAAGACAGGTCTTTGTATGTGGTATGAGACTATAGATTTTTTTAAAAATTGCCTTTCAATTTAATATTTTGTGCATATACATGTAATGTTGTAGTTCATTTTGATGTGGTCGTGGCCACTAGTTGAACTGTTAACTCACCCTTATGGGGAAACACTTCAAATATACACTACTGAAAGGAACTAAACCTTACCAGGTCATTATTCAGATATTCAATAGCAACATGCATACTTAATTATATATGCATAGTTTGGAACCTATAGGTTCCTTTTTGAATAAAGAAATATACCAATAATAGTAACTAATATATGTAAGAGGCACAAGTTATATTTCCAATCTAGAATGAACTGGGGTCAGAGTGGTGAAGTGTGTGCACACATGTAATACAACTCACTGTATACATGTTGAAGAAAACATAATACATTAATAATTATATGACCCTAATAACTCGGTCAATGGGACTGGCATCCAAAAGTACATCTAGGGTACATACATAATATGAGTGTAAAAGAAGCTCCTAGTGCTTATCGATTAATAGCAGTAAGACAATACTAAATACAAGCTCAATGATACATTCTCAAGTTCACTCAAATTCCAATATGTAAATTATTGCAACTCAAAGTTCACAACCTTGATGTGCATATCCATCCAGATATAGATGGGGTTCTATTAATATCACACAAATAGGAACCTTTCAAATCTACAACAAGAAGAAGATGCTTCCAGTAGAATGATTGTAGATCTTTCAAATGTAATTCTTGTGGGAAGTGATAAGATAAAAATGATCTGTGTGCTTCTGCTATATATATAAACAAAGTATACATGCTTTCTGAAAATAGAAATGAAAATGATTTTTTATTTTTATTTTTATTTTTTATTTTTTTTTTATGGTGGTGCTCAATGCATTTCAAGTAGAAATAGATCAATTCAAAGCATCCTAATGAATAACAAGAATTGTACACTAGATTTGAAACAGGTTTGTCCGAATTAATACACAAATTCTTAGTAAACCCAAAAGGTTTCGCATTAATACAACTTATGATGATCTAAGGATCTTATGCTAGTAGTAAAATAATACATGCACCAAGTAAGGTGTGACATATAAAAGGTTCTAGAAGAAAAGGAATAACAAACCATGCAACAGCTCGTTGTTAAATCAATAGGATGCTTTAACCATATTGGATGGCTAAGTGGTATTGGTAAGCGAAATTGTTGTGTACAAAGATAATTGTTTTTGATAAAATGATATCTAGCAACCTATTCAAATTAATTGACAATTGTACAATCTGAGATGCATATTTTACGACTATTTCCTATCAAGTAATTTTGGAGAAGTCTACCTGTTAGATTGCATTGATAGTGTTGTCTAGTTCTGAATATGACAACATAACAATGATTGCATAAACTATTTATTTTAATGAATTTGATAATTGATAAATGATTAATATTATCTTGATTTCTAGGGGTAATTTAATGTTTAAGGTGAGGTGTAAACATGTAAATGATCTAGATTCACCCCTTGGTACACTTAGTGCCTAAAAACTTAGAGGGTGTGGCATTGAAAGCATTGTAACCCTCATTCATGAGTCGCGTATAGGAGGTGTATGTACTTGCATACTGATTATTCAATTGAATTTAGATATACACTAAATTATTCATGGTCAAAAAGTGCTCATATGGCATAATTAGATTATGCGTGGTGTACACAAGTATAAGTAATGTATATCAAGTTATAACATTAATTGTGGTAAACAAAATTGAGTTTTGTTTTTTATGGCATCTAAAGTCTCTCACAGAGTTGATTGAACAAATGTGATAGGTAGCAATTGAAGGAGAATTGTAGTAGAACTCCTTTGTAACCTATATATTAGAAGATCTGAATCAGGCGACAAGACCATGGGAACCTGAAAATTCAGAAACAACTACTTGTAAAAGAGGAAATAAATTGTAAGATGCAGTAATACATCTAGGACGGTGTAATTTTAAGGGGGGGAGTATGTAACACCCCTCCGTTATATGTAACACTTTGTTACTATCATGCCAAACCTAAGCTAAGACTGAGTTGTAACAAAAAAGCTAGGTCTAAGGTGTAACAATGAAAATAAATACTTTGTTATTAAATAAATAAAGACAATTTAATCACTTGGAAAACGAGACACCAAGAGATAATATTCTTGCCAAATGAAATCCCATTGGTGAATGAGAACGGATAATTATTTCATGATAAGACTTCTAGAATCCAATTCTAGCTAATATTAATGGATTGGGAGATAAATATCCATTAAGTTACTTAGCTATAGAAAGATGATGAGTTTAAGAAAAACGTAAAAGCCTTGCAGGAGAGAAAGGCGAGCTTTTTTGGGAAAAGCCTAAGCAAATGGATAAAAAGGTCCATAAAAGCGGGATGCCGCTAAAGGAAACTGTATCATGAAAGAGGGTATTAAATATCCATTGAAGAGATCAACAAGGGGCAGTTGATCCATGGCAAGAACTCTCAGCTCGAGGGTGAACTGGAGGAAGTCAGTTCTAGGTTGGGTGGCGGTGCTCAATTTTCCAAGTGACATTCTTTCAGTTACTTTGGTTAGATGCAATTACATGGGATGTATTGTATGTTTTCTCCTCACACTTTATGTTTTAAAATCTCTTAGTATATGTGTATAGTTGCATGTGTTATCTTATTTGTGAGAATGATTGAATACTTATGCATGTGACTACTATTGAATGTAAATTAAATCAAAGTGTAAATTTAGTGATGGGATCATAATAGGTGGTTATTAATATTGGGTCACAGAGCTATGTGGCTAATGCTAATATTGGGTCAAAGAGGTATGTGACAGAGAGAATTGTTGAAAATTTAAAGTCTTCTCATACTCAAGGTGAAAAAAGATCCCAATAAATAATTCAAGCATTGATGAACAAAGAAATCACTGTATCACACAATGATTTATTAGATGCCAATGTTTCAATATGCTTGAAAATAATTCCCCTACAATTAGCACTTTACATGCTATGATAATCCTATTCTCCTCTTCATTCTTCTAGGCTCTCCACAACAAGCCCAACAGATAAATTAAATTGAAAAGATAAAATGCACGATTGTCACAATTTTTTTAAGGATGAATGCATAAAGAAAAATAGTTCAATGACACTTTTGTAAATATACACACTTGCTATCAGGTGAGATGAGGAACTCATGGCCCAAACATCCTTTAGATAACCTAATCCCGCTTTCTTGCCTTGTGCATGCAAATTGTATTAAAATTAACAATGACAATCCACCAAACAAAGAAATAGAGACATAGTCGTCCATATCGTCCTCGATTTCATTCAACGCGTATTTTTTCCTGCAGTTGGCATGTACTATGTGGGAGAGTCATCTTGTTTGAATTACTTTTTTCATAAATTTATCGAGTTGTAATTGACAGTACTGGTTTCCAATCCAATGGTAGGCATTATTTCAATCTTCTAACACCAAAATCAATGTTCCACGATGACATAGGTGGCATGGGAAGGAGTTCTTATTAAAGGGAAACGCCTTACGATGTAATTAGTGCACAATATTATATCTCAAAATAATAAAATTATAATGTTAAATTGAACATGCAAGATTAAGCTTAAAAACATTGAACTTTTAAAACAAAACAATATAATTCTATTGGTATTTTGCTCATCCATAATGCTTCCGGGGAAGACCAATAATTTTTTGAAACAAAATACCCAAGATTCCCAATTTCTAAACAAAAATACCCAAAATTCCCTGTATATAATTAATCTCCACTTATGTTTCCAATAGCTGCATGGAAGCTTATTTCAAACCCAAAAAAATATTTTAAAGAAAATTTTAAAATTTTAATAAAAATTAAAAAAAATCACCTCTCATTTAAAAGGACCATTTTTAAAATTTTGACTATAAACTTTATGAGAATGTTTGTACAATTCTAAGAGATTTTATCCATTTTATATTTCAACGATCCAAATTAATTTTAATAGACATTTTGTTTTCAAATTTTAATAATTAAAAATATTTTTTTGTTAAAATATATACTAAATATTTATTCAATATTTTTAAGTAAAAATTATTTTTACATAGTTTAATTAAAAAAGAAATGTAAGTAATTTTTTTTATAATTTTTTATAAATATATAAAATATTTTGTATGTTAAAATTTTAATATAAATAATAATATTTTAATATTCGTTCATTAGATTTAATTTGGATGAGAAGCAATATTTTATCTTATTTTCCTCCTAAATTTTTTTATATCAATTTGTATTATAAATATAAATTAAAATAAATTTAATTTGAAGAATAATAAATATTATTATTATTATTATTTTAACTTTCAATATTATATTTCAAAATTTATATAAAAAAATAATAATATTTAAGTAATTAATTAAATTGAGATGCAAAGATATGTTATTTGTCATACAAATTTTTGAAAAGCTTAATGGTTACATATAGGTTATTAGAAAAAATAGAAATATTCATCTTCACACTAAAAGTCAAATTTATCAAATTCTCCAAATGTCTCACTCCAATTTCCAAGTGATTAAAACGCCCAACAGGACAAAGGCTTAAAAATAAAATAAAACAACAAAAAAAACCGTTAGTTAAGGCTTTCTTCTAATTTATAGAATAATTTATTTTTACTAAATGAAGTAGCATAGAGGTGCCCTTAGGATTAGGTAAAATAGATTTAACAAGTTGGTAGTGCAAGGAATTAGAGTATTATTCCATTTCGAGAGAATTTGCAATAAATAGAGGCTTTTTAGTAATTTATAGAATAATTTAATTTTAATAAATGAAAGAGTATCATGATGTATAAAGGTGTAGTAATTTATAGAATAATTTAATTCTAATAAATGAAAGAGTATCATGATGTATAAAGGTGTTTTTAAAAGTGTCTTTAGTATTAGGTAAAATAGATCAGAGTTGTGTGTTTTTTGGACTTTTCAGTGCTCGAATTCTGTGAAAAAATTTGAGGTGAAATGTGGATTTGTGTTATTTAAACTAGTTTTTTGATTGTATATATGGATTTAGCACTCTAGAGAACCCCTAGGGCACTTGGATTGCACATGATTACCAGTCAAGCTTGTGATTTCAATAAATTCTTGTGGGATTTTAGAGAAATTTGACTAAAAAAACCCACCGTAAAAACTTCCAAAAAATCACACTAAAGACAACTCCAAATAAATTTAACAAATTGAGAGAACAAGAAATTCGAATATTATTCAATTTTGAAAAAAATTACAATAAATAAAATTTAATTTTTAAAACAATGTTGTGTTTGTGTAAGTATTAAGCTCACCTTATGTCAAAGGCATTCCCTCCAACCAAAAGGTAAATAATTTTTTTTGTCTCTCAAATGATCACATTAAATGCTTATAACAAAACAATTGGATAATAAACAAGGAGCCACTGTCGTGGCGGTAGTCCCTGCCGAGGTTTGCAAAGAGAACACAAATGGATTGTATACTTTCCGATTTGAAATGGGATTTGAAATGGAACTACAAAAAAAATTACATTAAATATTTAATCTTATGATATAACATTGATTCTATTAAATTATAATATAGAAATACAATACTGAATCTGGAAAAACTGCAAGCGAAACTTATAGTGGGTGGTATAATTACTTGCTTTGTGAATGTAGTTTCTCTTGTTTGAAAATGCCCTTAAACTAATGCGCAGAAGCGTTCCAATGTAGTTTCTCTTGTTTGAAAATGTCCTTGAACTAGCGTGGAGAGGCCTTCCAATATCTTTCCAAATTGTCTTTGTAATCCACATAATATAAATTGAGAAGATAACCAAAACGAGGAGACTATAACTTACCTAAATATAGAAGGGCATTAAGATTGAGACAATACTATCTTATCCTAAAGCCCATCCCTCTTTGAAAACAATACTATAGACGAGATTGCAATGCAATGGTATACCTGCCGAAATAGGACAGCCAGGGAACATCAACAAACAAATATTGTTTCAGTATTGACGTTTGAAATTCAGCATCAACTCTACCATAAAACCGCAACCCAGACAATGGAAAACCTTGTTTGTTCAACACAAAGTTTTGGATAGCAGAATGGAGCTACACCAAAATAGAAATAAGATACAACCAGGAAATCAAGAATGGAACCAACAACAAATATTGTTCATATTTATAGAAATAGGACACAACCAAGAAACCAACAATAATGTTCATAATTTTAGTATTGGCCTTTGAAATTTATGGCGTTTTGAATTTGCAGCATCAACTCTGTAAAAATCCGAGGTTGAGACTTAAAAACTCTTTGTTCACCACAGTTGTCGACAACCGAATGGAGCTTCTGCACCATCTGCAACTAAATCCTCTTTTTCTGTCATAACGCTCATACTAACCCTCTTATTTGATATAAAAGATGTATAAAATAGTTAGTTGATAATTATTTTTTTTGCATTTATAAATCCTCTTTTTCTGTCATAACGCTCATACTAACCCTCTTATTTTATATAAAAGATGTATAAAATAGTTAGTTGATAATTATTTTTTTTGCATTTATATATATTTATAAAAAAGCAGAGAAATATCGATCACCAGCCAATCACACTTAATCAAATTGCTACAATGCTAATAGTGCTGTCAGAATTTGTTACGCCAATTTATTTATGTTTATAAAAAAGCAGAGGAATATCAATCACTAACAGATCATACTTAATCAAATTGGTACAATGTTAACCTGTTGTAGTGCTGCCAGAATTTGTTACACCGATTTATATATATTTATATAAAAGCAGAGGAATATCAATCAGTAGCAAATCACACTTAATCAAATTGTTACGATGCTAACCTGCTGCAGTGCTGCCAGAATTTGTAACACCAATTTATATATATTTATAAAAAAGCAGAGGAATATCAATCACTAGCAAATCACACTTAATCAAATTGCTACAATGCTAACCTACTGCAGTTCTACCAGAATTTATTGATAAATCACCTCTGTGGAAGCCGCTTGTATAGCCCAGAATTAGAGAATGCAGTGGGCGAAGGAATTTCGTAATTTTTCCCTTCATTAATGCATGTTCATGGCCTGCGATTCTATCACTCAGCTAGTTGAAGCCGCTTGTGTAGCCCAGAATTAGAGAAGGCAGTGGGTGGAGGATTTTCGTAATTTTTCCCATCATTAATGTATGTTCATGGCCTGCGATTCTATCACTCAGCTAGTTCAATTGTTCATTTTAGCGGAAATGAGAGGGTAAAAAAAAATAACAAAAGCTAGCCAAAACAAAAAAAAAAAATGCAAGTTTCGAAAATTTTGAATTTGTAGGGTCAAGATAAATGTCGTATCTCGCAGAAGTCTCCATAAATTTCTCAAGAGTCTTATTTTCCAATTATTACAAGTGCAAGGCGCCATGATAAAATCAAAGCCATTTTCCAATTATTACAAGTGCAAGGCGCCATGATAAAATCAAAGCCATCGTGAAGGCTACTATCACGGCGGAAGAAGTTTGTACAAGTAATGATATACGATCTCCAACCAGAAACCTCACCCATAATACAAATAGAACATTCTAATTATCAGAAGATTGTGACACAAATCCTAACATTATTACAAATATTAAAGCATTTAGGTCAGGGACTTGCCACATTAGCCTTCGTTGCGAGTCTGGAGTGTTAGGGTTCAAGAGAAATAAATATAACAATCAAGAAATACACATTCAAACCATGTACACCATGATTGTCTGGAAAACCCCAATTGGGGGAAAACCAACCAACAATAGATCTATTATTGTCCTTGGCTAAAATACAACCAAGCCGGCCAACAACCTGAGCTTTCACCGCTCAACCATGGCTACCTACAATGGAGAATACACAAGCCTTTTAAGGGCTTCAACTACATGTAATACCATTGGTTCAATACCATGAGTCACCAATACTAGTGCCCAAAACCACAACTATTAACCGTAACTGTCGACATAATCTCAACTCCACCATAGGGTCAAGTTTATCTAACAATCCCCACTTTAAACTTGACTTTGGGTTTTCCTTGTCCAAATCTAGCCAAATTTGCCAAGTGAGCTAGCCACCACTCACCTCCAGGCCCTACCCAGTCAATGTTAGGGAATTTGATAATCTCACAAGTTGTCCTAGTTCAACATGCTTCATCATAACACCACATGCATCCCCATATCACCCAAGCAGACATTCAGACTTTACCAGTGATTTACTGGGGTACGCATGACTTACTAGGTCTTACAGTCGTATACCCATTTACATGAAAATTTCCATTTTATTTTTATTTTTTTACTATCTTGACCCACACACAACTTGAACTGCTGCAAGTTTAACCATGCATTTCACCCTGTAAAACTCCTATTCCACTATTTAACCCTTCTCTTGTAACTGGATTTTTATTTAAAATTTCTATAACTATTTCAGAATAGAAATTTTTCATTAACCATAAAATCCCTTCAACAAATTTCTCTTAAAAAAAAGAATTACCGGACTTTCTTGATTTTTTAAATTTCCAAAAAATATTCCCAGGGCTTGCATTTTCTTCTTGCTCCTCATTGAACGAGGCCTTGGAAAAGCCTTCAGACTTCATTTTCTTCTTGCTCGTCATTGAACCATCACTCAACGGACATCACTAGTTTGTGCAACGAGCTATTACTTCAATCAGCACCACCACTTCGTGGATGGGAACATTACGAACAACTATCCAAGGCCCTTGCCAACCAGAGCTCTGATACCACTTGTTAGGGTTCAAGAGAAATAAATATAACAATCAAGAAATACACATTCAAACCATGTACACCATGATTGTCTGGAAAACCCCAATTGGGGGAAAAACCAACCAACAATAGATCTATTATTGTCCTTGGCTAAAATACAGCCAAGCCGGCCAACAACCTGAGCTTTCACCTCTCAACCATGGCTACCTACAATGGAGAATACACAAGCCTTTTAAGGGCTTCAACTACATGTAATACCATGGGTTCAATACCATGAGTCACCAATACTAGTGCCCAAAACCACAACTATTAACCATAACTGTCGACATAACCTCAACTCCACCATAGGGTCAAGTTTATCTAACATGGAGCAAAGAGTTCGGCTAGAATTCTCATCCTTGTCGAACCACCCAACCTCGAATGTAAAGATCTTGGATAGCATCCGCTCTCGAATTCTTTTTGTAAGATACTCCCCCATAGCTACAAAATTGTAATGATGCAGCACGTTCACTAAGAACGCTATTACTACCAAGGCCGCAAAAATGGAGGAGTATACTTTGATTTTGGATTTGATTTGGTGATGGTCTTGAAGAAAAAATACAGATATAACTTCCCCAAGGAAAAAGGAATAGTCAGGTTGAACTGCTCCAAAAGCTAAGGCTCTTCACAGCCTAATAGAGCATGCTTCCATTCCGGAGTATTTAAAAGAAGCAGTCGACGAAATGAAGGGGCGGACGGAGGCTTCTGTTCAACTATCAGTTCTCGCTGGACTGATGCAAACATGTTCGAACTCGATCTGCTATAGATGCTAGAGCTCCTTGCTCTCAAAGACCGGTCTAGCACAGTGGAGCCTTCGAATCGCTCATCTTTCTTATCTGCCGCGGCATGTTGCAGCTGAACCAAACTACCATATGCTCCGTGGGGTTTATAGATCAGATCTTCATGCGTACCTGTCTTGATCACATGACCATTTTGACCATGGGCATCTAGTCCTGAAGTTGGCTCATCCATGAAAATTATAGAAGGATTGGCAACTAGTTCTACTGCTATGGTAAGCCTTTTCCTTTGCTCTGTAGAAAGACCTGTCACACCAGGGAGTCCTACAAGAGCATCTACCAAAGGAGTGAGCTCCACAAGCTCCATGACTTCTGCCACAAACATCTGCAGTTATTGTAACAACAAAAATCTGTGAGTAAAACTTAAAAGCTGCTTGCATAGTCTCAATAACAAGGAAATATCTTCACACTGAAGCACTACATGGAAAGAGGAAATCTAGACCAACCATTCTAGTTTTCTCGTCAACTTCCGAAGGAAGACAGAGCCATGCAGAATACACGAGTGATTCAAAGACTGTGACATTTGGAGAGTGGATATCATTTTGTTCACAATATCCTGAGATGCGAGCAAATGTTTCTTGCTTCTTGGGGAATCCAGATATGCTTATATTCCCTTCAACATAGCCCCCTGTTTTTCTTCCAGCCAAGACATCCATTAGGGTAGTTTTTCCAGCACCGCTAACTCCCATCAAGGCCGTAAGTACCCCTGGTCTGAAGGATCCACTTACATTAGAAAGGAGTTGTAGCATGTCTTGATTCAAGCCTTCACTTTTCAGCTCCTGTTACAAAACTAAACATTAGTTCTAGATATTCCATTGAAAGAAGCTAGGTATGTCAAACGAGTGGTAGATTACAAATTCAGTTGAACGATTTGTAGATACACATATCGGTGGCATGTCCACATAATAGTTTATGTTCTCAAAAGCCATCGACAATGGCTGGAAAGGAAGGATCATTCCTTTCTTGTCTTGTGCGGAGACTTGAGTGACACTGACTTCTCCATCATGTGTAGAATTGTCTTCAGAGGTTAGACTATCTCTCTTCTCTGACAAGTAAACATCACTGACAAAGTTATTAAATCTATGAATGAATAGTGCAGATTTTTTCATTTACTTTCAAAAAGCTTTGGATGTGACCAGCTTAAAGAATTTTATTGGTTGCAAATTCTGTAGTGCAATTGTTTCATCCTTTCTTTCGAGCAAAGGCAAAAACAGTGCTTTCGAGTCTCAATCAAGAACAACACAGAAGCTCTCTATAACAGCTTGTCTTACAATTGTCTGAGACAAGCTGTTACAGAGAAGTTTTAGATTTAGTCCATTCAAGTTTCTCATTTAATTCTCTATCGAATATTTTAATCAGTTACAATTAGCACCGTCTCCATTTACATTGTACTTGTATCTGTGAGCAGTAGATTGAATATTCACAATACCAGAGTATTTCTAGAGAGCTCGACTTACCAGTGGACTTTCTTTGTGATGTCAATTGAACAGAACGATGTTTGCTTGATTGGTTGCTTTCTCTAGTTCTGTTTTCTTGCTTTTCTTAAATAACCTCTTCAGATATAACAGCCTGTGATTGCCCTAAAGCTGTAATTGGAGGAGGTTTTATTAGATCTCACGCTTAGGATAATTTGTGATGAGAGAAACAGTAGCGCAAACCAAACCTTATAATGGAATGCCAGACATACAGTTGAGGCACACTAAAGCAACAGTGTACAGAATGTTGAAAAGCGCACAGAACCCAGTCAATGCTCCAATACCAATCCAATAAAATTTAGCTTCAGCAAATAATCCACGAGATTCTAGGACAGCACGTCCAACTGTTTCATTGGAGCTGTTACTGATAGGCTGCACAAGGATGAAATATTTAGAGGAAAGGCAATATTCAATATTTCTTTCCTGGCATTAGGATTATAGGACACTCTATTGGGACATGATAACACTGTTAGATTTAATTTGTGAGTTTTCCTAATTACTTTAAACCCTAACCAAGATCTACTCCTTTGTAAGAAATTGAAAATAATGCACAGTGGAACTTACTTGAGTTGTTGGCTCTTGAATCCTTCCAAGAGCTTGCAATCCTTTTCTCTGGCTATCCTTGATAGAGTATCAAGTCTTCAATGGAGCAGACTGTTTTCTGAGTTGATTGCAAGCCTTGGAGACTCAGCCCTTTTATAGCAGTCCCAATCCTATGGCAGCCGAAATTTGGCTGTCAATTGACAGCTAAATTTCAGCCCCAATCCTAGGGCAGCCGAAATTTGGCTGTCAATTGACAGCTAAATTTCAACCTTTTGATTATATATCCTTAACTTTATTGCATGCAACTTTTCTGTCTTTACTTATCGTATTTCTTAAACAATTCCGTCCATCAATTATGCTAACAAAGGACTTAAGCGGCATTTGTCACATTTATTCGCAACTAAACTGACATAAATCACACTGCCAACATAACTGAATGACATGAATCTGATTTGGACATATAGTTTAGAAATTACACGCAAGTGTCATTAGACGTGCCTATTTCTAATTGAGTCACCTTTACTTTACTGTATGAGGCCAAAAAATTTAAACTTTAAAGAAAGAAATAATGAAACTGAAACTGAATGCAACTTGTATATATCATCAAAAATGTTTACAATTGCATTACATAGAACATCAAAACTTTAAAACATATTCAGACTCCCACATTTTCTAATCATCCTAAACAGATATTACACCCATACAAGCAACATGTTGGTGAAACTTCTTGGGTGGTAATCCTTTAGTAAGAGGATCCACAATCATGGAGTCTGTACCTATGTGTTTTATACATAATTCATTATTCTGCACTCTCTCTTTTACAATCAAAAACTTAATGTCTATGTACTTCGACTTTGACGAACTTCGGTTGTTGGTTGCGTATAACACTGCTGAATTGTTGTCACATAATAATTTGAGTGGTTTCTGAATAGAATCCACAATTTTCAGACTTGTGACGAAGTTCTTCAGCGATACGCCATAATTAGATGCTTCAAAGCATGCAACAAATTCAGCTGCCATAGTGGAGGAGGCTACCAATGACTGTTTAGCGCTCTTCCATGACATAGCACCACCTGCCATCATAAAGATGTATCCTGATGTTGACTTCATGCTGTCGACACATCCTGCAAAATCAGAATCGGTATATCCAATGACCTCGAGTTGTTTCGATCTCCGATACGTGAGCATATAGTCCCTTGTTCTCTTTAGGTATCTCAACACTCGCTTGGCTGCCTTCCAGTGTTCCATACCTGGGTTACTCAAATATCTCCCTAGCATTCCGGTAATGAACGCAATATCCGGACGCATGCATACTTGTGCATACATGATGCTACCCACGGCTGAGGCATAGGGAATATCTTTCATGAGGTTTTTATCTAAGTCAGTTTGGGGACATTGTTTCAGACTAAACTTATCTCCTTTTGATATAGGGGTATCTCCTAGTTCGCTGTTTTGCATGCCAAATCTTGTTAGAATCTTATCGATATAATTCCTCTGGGATAACCTCAGAATACCTTGAGATCTATCTCTAAGTATTTCAATCCCTAGAACAAATGATGCATCACCAAGATCTTTCATTTCAAAGTTCTTAAATAAAAAATTCTTAGATTGATGCAACATATTCTTATCGTTACTGGCAAGCAATATGTCATCTACATATAAAACCAAGAAAATAAATTTACTCCCACAAAACTTAAGGTATATACATTCATCTACT
>APFE030042294.1:41177-52740 GCA_000404065.3 Pinus taeda | reverse complement strand
TACAAAAATGCGTATACACGCGGGTTTGTTGATTAGAAGTCGCGTATGCGTATGCACGCACTTCCATGCACGGAAAAGCGCGTACATGTGGGAAAACTTACTTTGGTCCGTGGCAGTTAGTCCTTGGAATTTGAACCTATGGTTTTTGGACCATGCATCTCGATAGACGTGTTGATCCCTAGTATTGAGTTGATGGTATTGGTTTGTTATGGTTTTGGACCATGGTATTGAGCAAGGCCTAAGACTATAAAAGGAGAAGAAGATCATTAGGCAAGGGTATTGAAAAAGACTTGAAGATCTGATGAAGGATGAGATCCAGTATGCAGGTTATGGCTTGCTTAATCTAAGCTAAGGAGGGAGCTCAAAAGTTGATGGAGAACAAGATCTAAGGATAGATCGGGATCAAATGGTTTGAAATGAACTATCTCTATATGTTTGATTATGTTTATTCTAGATCTGTATACTGACGCAAGTAATGTTCTGAATCGGGTATAACTTAAGTTTGAAATCGCTGCAAGTCATGATTGAATATTTATAGATCTATACGCGGGTTGGCTTTGGTAAAAGTGCGTATGTACGCGGGTTCAGTTTGTCCAAGTAGCGTATGCACTTTAATGCATGATTTTGATGATACAGTTGGTTCTGAATAGTGTTGCAGAGTTCAGGGTTCTGCTCTACGTCCTGGTGACTGTTTTATTGACAGGGTTTTAGTATTGGGTATTGATGTTGCTAAGTGTTTGTGAGCTTCAATGATATTGATGGGTCCAGTATGAAAATTTGATGAAACGTGGCCTTCAGATTTAGAGTTGTGCTTCTGTGTATCCAGTCTGAAAATTGATGAAACGTGGTACCTGGAGGAGAGAAGATTGTAGGTTAGCACCTACGTACTAGTATCTTGGCTAGTACAAGAACTATGGGGGTTGTAGCTCCCTTTCAGGAGAAGCTGGAGAATGAGAGAGGTTTGTAGCCCTCTGCAGGTTGTAGCTTGCGTACTGGTAAAGGACTGCACCAGTACATTGTAAAAGAAGTTTCTTATTAAAGGAAGATAGAAACAAATTGCTGCAGGTGGTTTTCACCCACATTGGGTTTCCACCTTATATCATGGTGTTCATGTGTGCTTCTTGTGTGTGATGATCTGTTATGTTTATTGCTTCTGTTTACTGTTCATATGGTCAATGAAGTTCTGATGCATTATCTAAAGATCAACACGTAATGGATTATCTGAATTATAAATAATCTGGATATACGCTAGTTTCTTTAGACACAGTCGCGTATACACGCGGATATCGTTAGCTGAAGTAGCGTATATGAATCTGAGTAAGAAATTGAAAAAGTTTTACTGATCTGATAATACTGATTCACCCCCTCTCAGTATTAATTCAAAAATATATATATATTATATATATAAATATATATAATATATATATAGAGAGAGAGAGAGAGAGAGAGAGAGAGAGAGAGATGGTTTACATATATATAC
Organism: Pinus taeda; assembly: GCA_000404065.3. NCBI lineage: Eukaryota > Viridiplantae > Streptophyta > Pinopsida > Pinales > Pinaceae > Pinus > Pinus taeda. The sequence continues at coordinate 51,260 of APFE030042294.1, read as the reverse complement.
TTTTGAGCCAACATTTAAAAATGTTGACATAATTAGATTAAATTACATTACGCCTACACATCTTCCCTATACCGTGTTGTAAAAATCCTCTCGACACAATTATTGTTACGAATTTTTTTTCACTTTTTGGTCTGAAATTAAAAATTGAAGGTTTATTGAAAAAGTTTGCAAGCTAGTTTATGTCTTGTGGGCAACATATCGAAATTGCAAAAACACATCAACTTTAAAATTTTTAGTTAGTTTTGAAGAAATAACCAAAGAAAAATAGACAATATGCAACATCACAAAACACAATTTGATGACAAAGTTCACCCTTCCTAGGCTACATCTCCGAGTCGAGCTTCCAATGTTTGCCCCTTATATTATATGCTCAAAATGTAAATCAAATCAACATACAATGCTCAAATCACAAAAATAATGTTGTCATTATGTCCAGAACACCCAAAAAAACCTGTGTAGGCTCTTTTGGGCTCAAAAGGCTGAAAAAACGGCCTAGGCCTCCTTGTTCATTTCTCTGCTATCTATCTTGAAAATTCACAAAACTAGCAAAACTGATAATGTTTTCATCCTTTGGCAGAACCACCAGGCGAAAAATCTGCACACATGTGACGAAAATAATGTCTAAATTAGTGCAAATAGTTGAACATTTAATTAGGCATCCACTATTGAGATATGTTATCATTGATGACAATGAGGTGATGGAAACAAAGTGTTCAGTGATGGCAGGTGGCAATAGGAGGCACAAGTTTCAAAGAAATGCCTCAAGGAGCAGGTTCTAGGCACACAAGAAAGGTAAGAGATCAGAATTACTGCAGTAGATTTGGAGCCAGTTTTGGAGCACTAGATCATCTCAAATGCATGTATAAGTCACCCAGATGGTTTGAGCCCTGAAAGATCTTTCCAATGATATATGGAAGTATTCAAAATGCCTCCTGGATCAAAAGATAATGCTAGTCAAAGTTTGGTTACCCTAAGGCCTTCATAATAGAGTTAAAGGTGGTTGGGGTCTTTGGCACACAACTAAAATTGGCACAAGTGCCAAAATTGGTGCTAAAACCGACGGAGACGCTAAGCGAGAGCTCTGGATAGACGTGGAAGACAACTCAGTAGCATGAACCATTATCATTGGCTAGAGGGGGAGCAAGATGATGCCATCCCGATGGTAGTGCCCCAGTGGAATTATTTTGTTGCCCAAGTCTAAGCGACTGAGTGGTAGTCATCGGGACACAAAAACTAAGTGTTGTCCAATGAGGAATAAGCAGAGGAGCCCACATTACAACCTGGCCTGATAGGAGTAGCCTAGAGGGTGTACCTTGACAGATTTGATATGGCACATAAAGTTAAGCATTAGGATGCATTGAGTAGGTGGAGCCCACCCGACAATGATAGTAAGGAAATGAATTCCCGAAGGTTTGTTTGAAGAAGCACATAGCTAAGCACCAAGAGGTAAGTTCCCGGACACGACAAATGAGGAAATGGACTAATGTAAAAGGAGCGAGAGGAGGCCCACTCTGCCAACTCAGACCATGGAGGGTGAGCCCGAAGGTTTATCCTGATAGGATAACAAAGAAGGCAGAGTAGACGAGTGTTGACGCCGCGAAAAATAAAGAAAATACCTGGTAAGTCGAAAAATGAAATAACAAAGAAAATGGTCGCAAAACAAATGTTTAAAGGACCTCTTCTCTCTCCTCCAAGAGGACAGTTGACAGCTCATGATTAGCCCAGATAGCGGAGGATAGAGACGTCATTATCAACCAATAAGAGGAGGACATGTGGCAGGTGGTGTTGGGCACAACCCAACTTGGTCCAACTTTTGGTCAAAGATTCTGCATTTTGAGGAGCAGAGCGAGCAGAGCTGGCAAAGTTCTATTCATCATGTAGTGTTTAGTGCAGTTTAGATTGGTCAAAATCCCTTATTTTGTAATGAGTATCGGGTATTAGTCCATTTTCTTGTTAGATCCATGGTATGTGGACCATGGTCTTGTAATAAGGAAACCTATATAAGGAAGTGTAGTACTTTGTCGATAGCTAAGCATAGATAAAATTCATAGATTGATCATATTTTTTGCCTTGGGTCTATATTTTTGGGAAGGCTTTGCGGCTGAGTGCGCGGAGGCCTTGGAAGAGTTTGTAGCTGAGTGCGCAAACCACCTGTAGCTGGGTGCACAAGTTAGAGAAGTGTATGTATTGAAGATCCTTATTAATAAAGAAGTTTTGGTGAAGTATTATGCATCTTTCTGTGTTCATTATCTATTGTTATATATATCATCATGCATGCTTTTTATTGAATTATGCAGAAGAATACGTGTTATACTATTCTTTGTTATGTTTATGTATTAAATACCAATCTGTGAAGTTAATCATTAGCGAGAATTTATTCATGTATGCGAAGTTTTAGATAGGTATAAGACATAAGTGAAGACATGAGCGCCATAGTGTGGATATCCCTCCACTTGCAGAAACTTGGTTTTGCAACCTTCCATAACTGCTTCGAGTGAGTCTACGATCTACTTTCAGGTCGTTTCCAGAAGGGCCAGTGGTTGAGGGTTTTATTGGTGCGCAATACACTCTAAACTTAGGTCAAGCCCCCTTAAACCAACAAATGGTTCTGTTGCCGGGACCGGGATTTGCTTAAGGGATATGTTTTGGCATCCGTCGAAGAAAGAAATCCATAAGTGGGTTGAACAGAAAGAAAGAGAATTTGTAGAAAAAGAGAACAAAAACCCTTAATTCTCAGTTGAAGATTAGCTACAAAAGTATATCTTCGAAGAGAAATATGAAATCTTCTTTGGTTCATTCCACATTGAACTATATGAGTGGGTATCTAATTTGACCGAGCATAAGACTTGTTTCAAGAATGACGAACCTAAGGAGTGGAATCCTGAATTGATACGACGACTCAAGAGCGTCAGTAAAAGTATGTCAACGAATGTTGATTTCTGGATCGATAGAATTTTGGGAGGATTTATCACTGAGTTCATGATGGATGTGATCGTGTCCTATAGCAAAGCTGAATGAAGATTTTTCAATGGATTGCGAGGTAAGTTCTTAAGATCTTTTAATCTTTGGATTAAGATGTTATTGTGTGAAAAGGGAACTTTACGAATGTAGTCAGATTAATGTTTGGACGAAGAGGGAATAAGTTTGAACCAGGACCAGGGTCTGCGTGAAGTGGAAAAAAATATAGAGTAGATCGTGAACTGAAGAACTTTATTGAGACTGACTATAACCCCTTGTTAAGAGGATCTGAGAGCAAAGAACAAAGAAACAACCCTACAACCCCATGACAGTCCCCCTCCCATCCTGTAGGCGCGTCAAAGTTAGGAGTTGAGAAGAATCAACGCTCCTTGGGATTCCCCATCCATCCACCCCCCTTACACCCCACCGCCCTCCCCATAATTCCCCTACACCCCCAGCCCTTCCCCCTCCAACTAGCCCCTGAGAAGGAAAATGCTTGATGACATTAAGCTACCTATCTTTAAAGGACTTGAATCAGAGGATCATGTTGGGATGGGGTCCCTTGCATTAGTTTTGGGGCTAAAATAACCTAAGTTTTGATACAGTCTTGTAATTAATGTAAAGTCTCCACAATTTGTGGATGCAGAGCATGTAGATGATTAAGAGTCAAAGGGGTTTAGCCCCTTGTTTTATGTAAATTTTGAGTCAGTTTTGAGATTCACCCATGGTCCATGGATGATGGTATTGTATGAAAAATGCTATAAATATGTGTGTCTTAGAGAGTCTAAGGATGTCTTTGGGTAATGAAGAGTAGTATGATGAAGTGACAGCGAGAAGAAGTGGGTTAGATAGAAGAGAAAAGGCTCTGCAGCTGAGTGCGCGGACCCCTGTAGCTGAGTGCGTAGGGTAGTTTTGAGTCTATAATCCTGAATTAAAGATCAATAAACAAAGTTTCCGGAGAATTATTGCATATTTCTGTTTATTTCTGTTAATGCTACATGATGTCAATGAATGATGTGTTTTATGAAACACTGATTGAATGTTGCGCGATTCTCTTGAATAATCGTTAATGATGTACGCAATTCATGTTTAAGTAATTTCATGAAGACTCTGATGAATTCTCTGACGTTTATTGATAACTTAAGTAAATCTGCGCAAACCCTGATTTATGATTTCTCTTTAATGTGGGTAAGTAGATAGGTTGACTATTAAAGGTCCACAAAGACTGATCGTAGACCTTCACGAAGGTCTGAAGGCCATTCTGAAAAAGTTGGAGTAGTGTGCCTTAAGAGTGTATTGATTTGCGCAAAGGTAGATATGAGGCACTGGAAGACATCACACTAGTCTATGGATGCAGAAAATTGGTTCTTGCATCCCCCCATACTGCTTCAGGTGAGACTGCACCCTGCACTACGCGGGTTGTTGCTAAAAGGGCCAGTAGTGTAGGGATTTATTGGTTGGTGCAACTAACTCTGAACCTGGGTCAGGACCCCCTATGCGAACAAATGGTTCAATTGTTGGGACCAGGATCTTCTTGAAAGAGATGTGTGATTTCACATCATTGGAATCTGACCAAGAAAGAAATTGAAAAGTGGTTGGATTGGAAGATTCACGAGTTCGAGACGCAAGAAAACAGGAATATGCGCCTATCAAAAGAAGAATGGTTGAACAAGTATATATATACAGAGATACATGAGATCTTCTTTTGCATTCTTTCCATTGAACTATATGAGTGGTTAGCTAAATTAACAAACAATCAAGGAAGGTGGAAGCTCGATAGTCCTGTAGTGTGGACTCTAGAACTAGTGCGACGATTAGAAGCCTCTGAAAACAATATCGCGCGGGCTGTTGATCATTGGCTCGATTGGATTCTAGGAGGATTTGTTACAAAATTTGCAATTGATACCTCAGTCAGCTATAGCGAAGTAGAGCGACGATTTTGCAAAGGACAGTGAGGTAATTATTTAATATCATTGAATACTTGGATTAAAATATTGTTTTGTGAAAAACGGGTGATGCCATTGCCTTGATGTTCGGAGCTACGCTAAGTGAAAGGCTCTTTAGAGATTGAGAGAGATCAGGTCCAGAATATAGCCCGTTAATCGAACCTCCTTCAAGTGACAAAAAAGGAGCGGTGTAGGCTTCACTGAGGAGTGTTGTCCACCTGATAGTGTAGGGTTTTCCACGAACACATCATCCATCCACTCCACCTCCGCCTCCACCTCCACTGAATACACCTTTGCCCACACCTCCCCCTCCACCGCCACCATTCAATATGGTTAACACGATGAAGCTACAGATTTTCAAGGGCATAGAGAGTGAATAGACAGAGTAGTTTTGGTTTGTTGTGAATGCTGTATAGAAGGTGCAACAGATTACAGATGATGATATAAAGAAGGCACAATTGGTTACTGCTTTGCAGGATTGCGCGCTAACTTGGTATATTAAGTATTGTTCTGATAATCCTCTTGCATCGCTGGAAGAGACTAGGGTAGCTTTAAAGAAGGAGTTTAGTAAGCCTAAGCCTGACTCGTAGTCAGTAATTGGATTCAAAGAAATCATGATGAGGGTCGATGAGACACCGTCGTAACTGGATCAAAGATTGAAGTGTCATATTCGAGAAGCTAACATGCAGCTTACTGATAGTTAGCATCGTGAATGGTTTTTAGCTTCGCTTCTGCCCCACCTGAGAATTGCTTTGTCGCAACAAAAGAGAGGAACATAGGCGGAAGCTTTGGAATTCATGATGATGTTGCATGCATCACCTATTCAGGACATGACCTTGGGGGTACAATAGATCCACTCTCAGTTACAGAGCCTATACTTAGAACTACAGAGTTTGAAGAAGGACAAGGAGACTAAACCCAAAGTGTGCGTAGAAGTTTGGTATCTAAAGTGAAAGAGCCAGGGGCACGATAAACACCATTGTCCTGTGTACTCGAATTATATTACAGGATGGGGACCAATTCCCGTGAAGCCAGAAACCCCAGCAGGGCCGAGCGTGGGGGCTGTGCTATGGTGAGGTATTTGTCAGGTTATTGGACAACATGCGATGGATAATTTTCATTTACTTCAAAAATTCGTCCAGACACCCTAGAAGTTGTTCTGTAACTTCTTCAAATCGGTGGGCCACAATGAGCGTCACTGCCTCAACTATGAGCTGATGATGGAAAGAACACCTACATACCGGATGCAAGCAGAGACTTGACCTCCAGAGCAAGGCACCGGAGGAGTGCATGGAGGTTATCAGGGATGAGGATGGGATGAGGAGGAGGAGGACCTGGTAGAGGCTGTGCTTAGATCATCTACTACAACTGCGAATAGTTAGGGCACTATGCATGAGAGAGTCAGAATCAGACACGCCCATCATGTCAATATTGCAGCCAGTTTGAGCATACTATAGAAGAATGCCTGGTTCTGATAGCTAAAATGCAAGAGAAGAAAACACAGCCATAGCATCCTATGCAGAATTTACAGATGATGAGTGATGAGCCCCGCGACGAAGATCAAAGTGTGAATATAGTGCTACGAAGTGGAAAAATGACTAGCGATGATAAAGGTAAACAACCTGAATATGATGGATGGGTCTGCAAGGCCCTAGAGAAGGAAGTTGGATTTGATCTAAATCACACTAAGGAAATGTTTATGGAAGCCAAGAAAATCTTTGTTGAGGCATCTGCCTCAGGAAGTCAGGACAAGGTGCAAGAAACCAGCGCGCTTGCAGAGGTTGATCCCTCTGTACTTACTACATTTTTGGAGACCTGCATAAAACTGCCACGCAAAGAAAAGTTGCGGAAGGCCTGTAGGAATTAATAAACAAATTTGCTAGCAAAGAGAAGGTACCTGATGGACACCAGGTAGTTAGAAAAATTGCCAAACATAAGGCATGATCAGGGCACGAGATGAGGCTCACCGCGCGGTTAGGTGATTATGAGATGGACCAGGTCATTATGAATTTGGGGTCTGATGCAAACATATTACTGAAACAATCATGGGAAAGAATGGGGAGACCTGTGCTGCAGTGGTCTCCAATTCAGCTTAGAATGGAAAACCAATAGAAAATCATCCCTATGGGACGATTATATGGAGTCAGAATTGATATAGAAGGTGCGAGCGTGATGGCCAACTTTGAGGTTATAGAGATCGTTGATGATAGTAATCCATACCCCGCGCTCTTGTAAATTGGTTGGGCCATAGACATGAATGGGGTCATCAATATAAAGAAGAGGACAATGTTGTTTGAAAGGAAATCGCTTGGGGTTATAGTACCATTGGACCTTGCAGAAGTGGTGCGCTATACTGAACTAGTCCACGATTATGAAGAAAGTGATGATGAACTGGATCAAATCTACAAAATAATAGCACGAGACCAGGATTGGATCAATCTGATGGCAGATGGACAGATTGCATGGGACCAGAAGAGTTCCTATACCTATGATTCAGATGAAGAGTTGGAGCATTGGCATAATCGTTTGCATAAGTATCCAAACTGCGATGCAATATGATGACAATGTCATTATGTTTTGTTTCGTCAGAGGTAAGGAAATTACCCTATTATGATGGTTTAACTGATGTATATAAGTTTTTGGATGAATTTGAACGTGTAGTCCCTGAGGATCACCACTTCCAAGCATTAGATTTGGCACTACGCGCTACGCCTGCACGATGGTGGGGTACGCATAAAGACAACTTTGATGGATGGCAAGATTACAAAAGAATGATGAGGTTATGGTTTGGGCGTCTTAAGACTAGATTGATTGAGAAATATAATGGAAGGGATGATCCGCGCGATCACCTAGAGAAATGGGCTAAAGCATGGGGAACAGAGTCGTAGCCAGAGTGGGTACACATATTTTGCCATACTTTGGATACAATTCCCATGAATTGGAATCTGGAAATAGAGCTCCGCCATGGAACCACAGAATGGGATATATTGAGGGAAGGATTCTTATTAACCTTCAGCTTTGAAGATGGTTTCAAAAGCATCGATGAAGCTCTACAAGAGATTAAGGTAGTTATTTTCATAACATCACAAGAACCTATGGAATGGATCCATTCAGATTGGAGCACCTAGCTGCGCCATATGCTGGAATGCTATAATGTGGCCATTGAAGAGGAAGATGAAGATCCTAGAAACATTAATATTCCAGAGGCAGAAGGGCATCACGAAGTCGAAGGTCCACAAATAGATAACTTGGACATTACCGTGCCACTAAAAACAAAGCAAGTAAATATTGGCAATGAAGCAAAACCGAAGTTTGCAAAGATTGGAGATTATTGGGATGATGCTATTGTGGATAAAGTTGTTGAGTTAATCCATGAATACCAGGATCTATTCCCTATCAAGTTCTCGGATTTGAAGGGCATATTTAGCGATTTGGGCATTATGAAGATCACTTTGAAGCCAGATGTGAAGCCTATGAAACAGAGGTTGTATCACCTTAATCCAAAATAAAAGGAAAAGGTTTGCCTAGAGCTGGATAAGATGTTGGAAGCAGGCAACATAGAACCGGTTGAAGAATCTGATTGGGTGAGTTCGATGGTGGTTCAGGAGAAGAAACAAAAGGATGCGATAAGGATTTGTGTAGACCTGTAGAAGCTTAATGATGTCTGTGTCCACGACCCATTCCCAAAATCATTTATAGATGAAGTGCTAGATAATGTGGGAGGGAAGGAGGCCTATTCCTTCATTGATGGGTTTTATGGGTATCATCAGATCAAGATCATGCCCAAGGATAAGAGAAAAACGACCTTCACGACAGAGTGGGGTTGTTTTTAGTATACTATGATGCCATTCAAACTTAAGAACGTGCCTGCAATATTTTCCCGCGTATTCATAACAATGTTTAAGGAGTTCATTCATAAGTTCCTGGAAGTCTATTTTGATGACTAGATAGTGTTTGGATTGGTAAAGTGCCATGTAGCAACCCTGTGCCTAATGTTGGAAACCTGTCGCAGATACCAAATCGCGCTAAACTTGAAGAAATGTATATTTTGTGTTCCCTTTGGAATCTTGCTAGGACACATGGTGTGCAAGAAAGGGTTGATGGTGGACCCTGCAAATATTATAGTAATTGTGGATTTGGAGGCCCCAAGGAATGTTAAGAATGTTAGGATATTCCGACATATAGGAAATAGTTAAGTATAACTTGGTCTAGTATAAAGTTAGGTAAAGTGTGTTTCTTTTACTATGTACTTTTGTAACTTACAATCCGACGGTCATGATATGTAGTGATCCGACGGTTCATTCTCTGCTCGGTATTACTGACACTTGATCCATGGCTTAACACCCGATTGGTCCATGATCTCTATTTAAAGAGCATGGAGGGTCATTTGTAGGTTAACTATTCATGAGAGAATATTATGTAAAATTTCATTATTTTATTAATAAATTGCCTGAAGTGGTCGCGTTGGCTCAGGCCGTGGACTGTTTCCTCTTTGAGGGTTTTAACCAGGTCAAAAATACTGGTGTATTGATATGTGATCTATTTGTGAGCGGTTTCCTTTGGTGTTCTATCTGAGGAACTTACCCTGTAAATTCCTACATGGTATCAAAACTATTTGAGGGTCGCGTCTGTTGGTGATCCAAATCTGAAGCCGGTAGAACTGCATCCGACTGCCGTTTCCTAGATCTGTTGTTTCTGACTGCTTTCGGACTGAGAGGACTACTCTGTTGTGTTAGGATCATCTGTTCCAGTGAGGAACCCCTTTCGTTTCATGTGAAAAGGTTTCTGGTAGCCCTAGCTACGTCATTTTTAAGATCTGGAGTATACAATGTTTATTTGCAGTTTCTAGTTATTTTCTCTCTGTTTATTATTTCGGTTTATTTAGCTTCTTTTTTATTACCGGATCTATACCTTTCATTTCTGCGTATGCTCTTTGCCCTGCGACTCTGTGCGATCTGGGAAAATCAGAAACAGAGAGGAAAGATTTTTCTCATGCGTATGCTCTTTTCCGCTGCGCATTAGTGTGATCTCGGAAAATCAGAAACATTGAGGAAAATATTTAGTTTCCGGGTAAAGCTAACTTTAAGCCGTAAGGTTTGTTTTTTTGTATGTCCGTGTTGGGTTTTGGGTTTTTTTTTTTGTAGGGAAAAAGGAGCTTTCTCAAGCAAGCATGCAACCC
>APFE030042294.1:2217-40603 GCA_000404065.3 Pinus taeda | reverse complement strand
GGCCAAGAAACCAAACCGAAAGATGAAGATAAGGCAGCTAAATGGGAAAATAGGCAAGATCAAGCACGTGAGTTGATAGGGATGTCTATTTCTCCAGATCTTAGATTCCATATTGCAGAACTTGATACTCCTGATGGAGCAATGAAGCAGATTACTAAAGTTTTTGGAATCAAAAATGAACTTAGATCCCATCAACTTGAAAATGAGTTGCTTACATTGGACCCCAATAATTTTTCTTGCATTGAAGATTTTTTGTCCAAGTTCAAGACCCTTAGACTTCTCTTGGAAGGTGTTAAGGTTAAGAAAAAAGATAGTAATGTTATCTATTCCATTCTTACTAAGTTGGGACCAGCCTACTCTGTGTTTGTTTCCACCTTCCATTCTACAAGAGAAGCCTTTATTTCTCAAGGACAAACATACAAGTCCCCTTTATTTGATTCTTTTTGTGATTCTTTAATAAGATAATAAGAAAAACTCTTACACCTTGGTCTTCTTAATCTTGGAAACTCTTCTAAGAAAGCATTAACCGCCCAACAACAACCAAATTCAAAGAATCCTAAGAAGTCGTATCCTAAAAGGAATGGTCCTAAACCAAACAAGGGTCCTAAGCAATTTCAGCCTCAAAATGAAAAATCATTTCACAAGAATGATAAGGCAAATAAAAACAAATGGGAAGAAGACTGATAGGCATTGCCACTTTTGTAATTGAGATGGCCACTTAGAATCCAAATGCTTTAAGAAGATGGAAGCCTTGGAAGCAACAATGAAGAAGCATAACATCCATTTGGAGCACTCTTCATCTTCATGAATGGCACTTTCTACATGTGGTTGTCAAGCATCTCGGTCTGGCTATGCACTAAATGTATCTTCTTCCTCTCATTCTCATGAGTGGCTCATTGATTCTGGAGCTAGTTATGACATGGCCAAAAACAAAGCCATGTTTTCTTCTTTAAATGATTGTAACACCAAAAATATATATGTTGGTGATGATAGATTTCTTAGTGTTGTAGGGACTGGAACTGTTCATATAGACAATGGTCAATTTAATGATGTATTATGTGTTCCAACCTTATCCTACAACCTTCTATCTGTATATCAGATATAACGCATTCAGGTGAAGGTAAAATCATTGAATTTTCACCTCACGATGTTGTAATTAAGGACCTAAGAGATCCTAGACAGATTTTAGCTACTGGCATTGCTGATGATTCTACAAGGTTGTATAAGTTTCACAACTTTTGGTCATCAAATCTTCCCTCGGTATTTGTTGCTCATAATGATGAAGTGAGCAAACTTTGGCATGAGCGATTTGGTCACTTAAACTATCGCTCCCTTCAGAATCTATTTAAAGAAAATATGGTGACAGGTCTTCCAATGGTATCTTGCAGAGATGGTGTTTGTTCCGGATGTGTACTCGGAAAAATTATCGAGATAGTTTTGAAAAATGTGCCTCTTGGCATGCCTTAGCCCCTTTACAGCTTGTGCATAGTGATTTATGTGGTCCACTTCTAGTTGTTTCATTCTCTGGCTACAAGTATTGCTTAACTTTCATTGATGATTTCTCCAGATGCACTTGAGTATACTTCTTAAAACTCAAGAGTGAAGTATTTAACATGTTCTTTTCCTTTGAGGCCTTTGCTGAAAAACAATGTGGACATCAAATTCTTAAGCTAATATCTGATAATGGCGGAGAATATGTTAACAAAAAATTCATCAACTTTTGCAGTGAGAATGGAATTCAAATGCAACATATTGTTCCATATACTCCACAACGAAATGGTGTAGTTGAAAGGAAGAATCGCACCTTAAAGGAAATGGCTAATTCTATGCTTCAATCTAAAGGACTTAGTCTTAGTTTTATGGCAAAAGCAATTAACTGTGAAAATTACATAGTAAATCGCACTCCTACTAAGGTTTTAAAGAACATCATTTCAGAAGAAGCATGGAGCTCAATTAAACTAGATGTAAGTCACTTTCGTGTTTTTGGAAGTGAAGCATGGGCCCATATTCCAGATGAGAAACATAAAGCTTTATAACCTAAGAGTGAAAAATGTTTTTTTGCTGGATATTCTGAAGATGTCAAAGGATATAGACTTATTCCACTTAAGTCCAAAAATGTTATCATTAGAAGATATGTAAAGTTTGCTGAAAATATATTGGCCTACAGGCCTAGTGCAATGGATGTGCCACCTCTCTCTATCCCTTCTACTTCTGAAAATATTTCTTCTTCAGATGATGACAACGAGGATGAATATCCTCCCCCATATTCTTAGGATCCTCCTTCAGCTCCTTAGCTTCCAAAATATGTCCATGCTACTAGTGATGGAACAGATGCTCTTGCCGGCGATCCTACAGATCAGCGTCGCACACGTTCTCAGTTCGATAAAGCCTCTTCTTTACTGGTTCAACCTTCAGTGAATTATGATCGTAACACCTTTGCATAAGCTTTAGGCCATCCAAATTGCAGCGCAGACATGAATGAAGAATATCATTCATTATTGGCAAATGATACATGGGATCTTGTTCCTCTTCCAAAGGGATGAAAACTTGTTAGATGCAAATGGGTTTATAGAACCAAGTATGGCCCAAATGGAAACTTTGTTAAACATAAAGCTCGTCTTATTACTAAGGGTTTTTCATAAGTTGAAGGCATTGACTATACTGAAACCTTCTCCCCTGTTGCCAAAATGAACTCTATCCGCCTTGTTATTTCCCTTGCTGCCTCTTTCAAATGCGAAGTCCATTAGATGGATGTTAAATCTGCCTTCTTGCACGGAGACTTGCATGAAGAAATCTATATGGAACAACCTACTAAACTTATACAAACAGACTCCAGCCTTGTATGTCAGCTTAAGAAATCCCTTTATGGTCTCAAGCAAGCCCCTTGAGCTTGTTATGCAAAAATGGATAACTTTCTTTTAGAAATTGGCTTTTCTAGGTGTCATTTTGACAATACCGTCTACACCAAGAAAGTGGGAAATTCTCTTATCATTCTTGTTATTTATATTGATGATATTATCCTTACTGGTAGTGATCCCAACCTTATAAACCATGTGAAGTCCAGCCTTAAAAATAAGTTTGAAATGACAAACTTAGGACACTTGGATTATTTTCTTGGTCTTCAAGTCTTGCAATCTAAGGAAGGTATTCCCAGTCCAAGGATGCGTGTGATCTTCTATGCCATTTTCACATGGAAGACTATAAGCCCCACCCTTATCCCTTTCAGTCTAGATCCAAACTTTCAATCACTTGTACTTCCCCTAAAGTTGATGCTACCTTATACCGTCAACTTATAGGAAAACTTTTGTATCTGACCCATACTTGTCCTAACCTTTCCTTTGTTTTTGGCCTTATTGCTTGGTTTATAAAAAAACCACATGAAATTCATTGGAAAACAACTAAAAGAATACTTCTTTATGTTCGAGGTACAGTTCATTTTGGGATTCATTACAGTGCAGAAGCATCTCCTTTATTGGTTGGTTTCACTGATTCTGATTGGGCTAGTGACCCTGATGATCAGAAGTCTATATTAGGTTATGTGTTCACTCTTGGTTCAATACCTATTACATGGGCTTGTAAGAAACAAAGTGACATTTTTCTTTCTTCAACAGAAGTAGAATATCGTGGTGTCGTAGAAGCTAGTAAGGAGGCCCTGTGGCTTTGTCAGATCCTGTTAGAGTTTGGATTTCAGCAGCATCAGCTGAATACGCTTTGGTGTGATAATCAAAGTGCCATTCAACTCTATAAAGATGCAATCCAACATCAACGCAACAAACACATTGAACTGCACATGCACTTCATCAGAAAGCTCATTCATGACCATGTTCTTAAAGTGCAATATTGTTCAACAGATGATCAAGTTGCAAACATCTTTATAAAGGCTCTCACAGAGGCAAAGTTTACTAAACTTCGATTTATGGTCGGAGTTCAGGAAGTTGTCATTAAGGGGGGATAGGCTCTAGTGCCTCCTTCCTTATCCTCTTGTGTCATATTTGTACATCCTTCAATCCTATCCCAAGTTTTTCTTAAGGGGGGATGTTACGATATTCCGACACATAGGAAATAGTTAAGTATAACTTGGTCTAGTATAGAGTTAGGTAAAATGTGTTTCTTTACTATGTACTTTTGTAACTTACAATTCGATGGTCGCGGTATGTTCTAGATATGAACTGATCTGACGGTTCATTCTCTCCTCGATATTACCGACACTTGATCTGTGGCTTAACACCTGATTCGTCCATGATCTCTATTTAAAGAGCATGGAGGGTCATTTTTAGGTTAACTGTTCATGAGAGAAGCTTACGTAAATTTTCATTCTTTTATTAATAAATATCCTGAAGTGGCTACGTTGGCTCAAGCCGTGGACTGTTTCCCTCTTTGAGGGTTTTAACCACATCAACAATACTAGTGTATTGATCTGTGACCTGTTTGTGAGCGGTCTACTTTGGTGTTCTGTTTGAGGAACTTACCCTATAAATTCCTAAAATTTTCCAGTCCACCCATCACACACCTTTACTAGACGTCCCATCACCTCCAACACCTCACATTCTTCTCTTGGTTGTATCTTGTAGGTTCACTATAATTCCTACAAGATCATCTTGTAGGTTTCTAGTACATCCTGTAGGTTTTCTTAAAATGGCTTGTTTTGAGGCCGAATTGAGAGAAAACCTCTAGGAAGTCACCAAAAGCCTTCCAAGGGTCTCCCACACCATACAACCATCTCCTAACCCTTCCATCCAACCTCCAACATCCTTAATTCACTTGCCACATCACTAGAAGAAATTATTTTGCATACTCGATTTTTCATGAAAAGGAGAAAAGACAAAAACATATTTATTTAAGTCCCTTTACTTGCATATTAGTGATGTTTGAATCTTCTTACTTCCATTCTTAGATAGTAGCATTTTGTTCATGATAATTTAGCATTATTGCAAGCATAGTTTCTTAGCAGTTAATTAGGAAATGGCATGATTTAGCATTGAATTTTCGTCTCTTTCCTTGTACTTTATTTATTGCAATAGGTCAAGGTTCCATTTCGAACATCTCATTTTTTACAATTAGTTTAGGATTTGACTTCAGTACAAGCACTCAATTACATCATGATAGCAAAGGAAGGACACATTGTATGCCTCACACATAATGAAGACATACCTTAAGTTTGTATGAACCCTGGGTTGATAATTAAACTCAGTAGCCTTGGGAGCTGCAACATTCTTGTTGCAATACCGAGGCTCATCACTTTTTGGAGCCATTGTTAGGGAGTTGTCAAAGTATGTATTATTTTCTTCCCTATTTGATTCATGTCTTTTCTCTTTTTGCAAAAACAAAATATTTGCATTAGGCATCTTTAATTTCAAAAAGTAGAAAATTCCATTGCATTACAATTTTCATTCAATCATAAAAACAAAAACAAAATTCTCCAACACCAACCCATCCCCCCATTTGATCACATGGTGCAGTAAGAGCCATATCACCATTCACTTTTGTAGGTAGAAGAATAATATGACAAATAATGTAGAAGAAACGGATGGAGATGATGACAATGAGGAAGATCCTCTTAGATGTCCCATTCAAGTTACCAATGGTAGTGTGCACATGAAGAACATCCCTCCATCTTTTCTTCCAAAATTTCATGGTCTAAGGTTAGAGGATCCAGAAAAATTTCTCTTTGAATTTGAGATTGTTTGTAGATCTTATGCTTACTTATTAAAAACTCAAAAACTAAGATTGTTTTTGGCAACTTTGAAGGATAGAGCTCTTAGATGGTTCATGAATTTATGGACTAATTCAATAAGATTATGGAATGATATGCAAAAGGTATTTCTAGAAAAATATAAAGATCATGATCTTAAAGAAGAAATCTTTAGAATGAATCAAAGAGAAGATGAAAGTCTAAAGGTTCTAATAGAGAGGTTCATGTATAATGTTAAGAGGGGAAAACTACATCATTTAGGATCTGACACACTAAAAACCCTCTTACATAGAAAAATTAGGGATGAATGGATTGATCACCTTAATATCATGAGTAGAGGTGATGTATACCAATTATCATTTGAGGAAATTTGTTAAACATGCAAACACATATCAAGAGGACAAGAAAAAGTAGGTAAATCAACATCAAGATCGGTAAGTCAAGCTAATTTGGGAAATTTATTTGATGACTTAAAAAGAAAGAATCTTAGAAATATAACCAAACAAGTAGAAATATTAAGAATACAAAATGATAAAAAAAGAATATGTTTGTGTTGTACATGTAGAATCACATGATTTTAAATGTTGCTCCTTATTACTATGGTTGAAGGAAGTTCACCAAGAGGACAATGGAGAAAGTCAATTACCAATGCAGCAATGTTATGTAGCTCCAATAGGACCATGGAAACCTATTCAACCTGATATGATGCAAGAGCATAATTCAAAATTTCAAGCTTACGCACATCCACCTCAAAGTAATTGGAACACACCATTTCCTTAGCAACATTGGCGATCTCAACCCCAAAACCAATCTTGGCAACAAGGTTGGCAAGGAACTTATGGGAGCCATCCACAATATCCTCAGTATTTTCCTCAATATACTCCATACCAAACTCCATTTTATCCTTACCATTCACCTCCACCTCAACTACAACCGCATCCACATCCATCTCAAATATAAATTTCCACTCAACTACCTATACCACCATTTCCAAACCCACACATTGAAGTAGCTCAGCCCACTTACAATGCTGAGGAATAACACTTCCAAACATCTCCTCTTAAGATCAATTGTATGAAAATGTGGCACGTAGAGCATGTGCAATAACCCCACCTTTTCAACACCTCTGGCCCACTTCATGGGTTCCAACCGTGTAACCCCAGTCTCTTCATTGTAAATTTTCATCATATACTTCCTAGTTGCCAAATGTGAAAACCTCTCATGATCCTTTAAAGAGCCTTCATTCCATTTCACTATAGCCTATATTTCTGTTGAATGTGAAATAAGTCACAAAGCTTCCCAATGTGCGATCAATACAATGATCCACAACCCGCAACTTATTGCTTTCTAATGCTTCCATATGTTGCACCAGCTCAAGAGTTCACACTATAGGACCATTAATCCTCCACGTCCCTTGAGTATTAGCCAATTTAGACAACCAGTTGTGTAGTTCTTCATGGATGAAACAGAATAACGCGTCGGTCTCATCTGTGTACAAAAATATCTACAACCACTGCTCCTTGGACAATTTAGGGCTCCTGTTCTCTTGAGCCAGGAATGCATGCACATTTCGATCAATCCACTTGTCAATCTCTTTCTTTGTAGCAAACCATTTATCACACATCTCTTAGATATATCTCGGTCCTAGAAACAAAACCATTTGTTGGATTAAGGGGGAATGATCCAAATTCAGAGTTGTTCGTGCCAACCACAAAACCCTACTTGTTGGCCCTTTCTGGAACAACTTGCATAGCACAAACTGCAGTCTCACCCGAAGCAGTATTGGTGGATGCTAGAACTAGGTTTCTGCATCTAGATACAATGTGATAAGTGGTATTAGCTCTTGTAGCTGAGACCTGCCTTTGCGCAGATCAATATCCTTCTATTGTTTGATAATGTAGCTCTAAGGAATTGCCTTCTAGATCTTTGTGAAGGTCTATGATCAATCTTTACAGACCCTAAAGAGAAAAACCATCCACTTTCACGCAGTAACTAATAACCCTAGATCTTCCTTCACGTATATCTATCCAATTCATCGGAAATCATAACAAAATTAACCATTAACTTCGTGAATACATATAATCAGTTAATTAATGCATTAATATTATAGATTCAACAAATTCACACAACAATTACAGATTTTTTCATGGAAAACACATTAGTAAGTGACATAAAATAACATAAAAAAAATTCATAATAATTCTCATATGCAAATTATTTTTTCAGAATAAGTCTTTATTAAGCTTCAACGTTCAGATTACAGACTCCTTTACCATGTGCACTCAACTGCGGACTTACCAAGGCCTCCTGTGCACTCAGTTGTAGGAGCCATCCCCTTTTAAATAAGTACAGGAAGCAAAGCCTTCCTACCTTAATACTTGCCCAAAACAATCTCTATCTTGACTTACTTATCCTTTGCTACCTCTTAGACTCGCTATGACTCAAATATATATAGCTTTCTTCAATACAATACCATGGTCCGGGACCATGGGTGAGTCTCAAAACTAACTTATTACTTACCCAAACAAGGGGCTAAAACCCCTTTGACTCCTATCTAGCTGCATGCTCCGCATCCACATTTCATGGATACTTTACATCTTTTACAAAAAATTACAAAAATTGGGTTAACTAACCCCAAAACTGACCCTATGGACCCTATCCCGATATAAAGTTTGGCTGGAGATTGCTTTCTAAATGACAATTGTTGACACAACAATAGATGAGGTTATAACCTAGTATTTGGATGTGAGCTCTACCTAGCACCTGGATCAAAGGGTTTGAAAGTGATATTAGCAGGAAATTTTATGGCTTTCATATTAGTTTGATTTGGACTTTAATGATTGATAAGAATACTTGGTCGATTTGATTGCATAATATTGATTGTTTGAATGTGAATATATTGGTTTGGTTAGTATTATGTTTATAAAGAAAATTTCATGGTTTGAAGCAAGATTCTCGAGCTTGGTATGTCCACATTGACAACTACTTGGTGAAGTTTGGAATATGTGTCAATCCAAATATCTAATTCAAAGTGGTCCAAGGTATTCCTTTGATTTTGGTTTTACATGCTCACAATATATTTTTTTAGGTAATGAACCTCTGATGATAAAATCAAGAGGGAGTCCACCTCTAATGTTTGGGATGAAGAAATCAGCATGATGATTTTTGGAAAAAGGGAACTATATCGTGAAGCTATTGCAAAGATCGTGGAAAGTGGAAATGAAAATCCTTGGAAACCCTAATGGAATCGAATTTCAAGAAGTCATTTAGAGAAATTTTTGGATTAGAAACCATTAGTTGATTAAGAATTGATGTTCATTGTAACACCCATCTAGACATATGTTATGCAGAGAATGACCTGAGTCAATTCATGATTAAGTCGCTTCATACACATTGGGTTGTTGACAAGCACTTTTTAATATATTCACATTGGAAAATCAATTTTGGTATGAGATATACTTCCAGGGATCTATGACTACATAGATAAACTAATATTTATTGCGATGAAAATAATTATTGATATAAATAACACATCTGGGTGTTGCTTTAGATTGGGAAATGCTATGACATTTTGATGAGTAGGAAATATAAGTCTGTAGCTTTAAGCACACTTGAGGCTACCTCCATAGTATATATGCTTGAATGTGTCATACTTGCCTGCATATGCCTTTAGGGATCCATTGTTGTTAGCATGGCTAGTTGTGGGGCAGTTTGGTTGAGGAAGCTCTTTGGAGAGTTCTTTGAGTAGGTGTTGGATATGACAAAGATGTATTGTCACAATAAAAAGTGGGATATGATTGGAAGAAAAATCCCATATATTGATGGGACTTAGATAACTTCATGTGTTAATACAATGTTATTATATGAGACAAGATTAAGCTTGTGATTTCTACCTCCTTGAGAGGGGGAAAGGAAGATTAAGGTATCCTTTTGTGATATATTTTTATTATCACATAATATTTGTTTTCATGACCTGCATGAACAGGAAATAGGAGAATTTATACTCTTAATAAAGTATGAGACAATATGATGTTTAAGAAAGTATTGAATATGATCAAGTCGATATGTTTCTAATATACAAAGAGAAGGACTGATCGAGGAAACTGAGCCAACTCTTCCATCCTATCTGAGCTCCCATAGTGAGGAATTGAGATGTAGGGCTCCTATGGTTGAGGGATATTTGAAAAATAGGGTATCATCCCTATCTATTACCCATAGGGTGGAAGATGTTTCTCCCCTATATTGGTCTATACAAAGTATACCCGAATTGGCATCATACCCACAAGTCAAGCTTGTTGGGATTATCGCTCCCCATATAGCCAACATGTTGAGAGAGAGATCGGTCATGTGTAATCCTTACCTTTGGTAAGTCAAGTATCTCACCCAATATCATTATGATGCAGGTGTTCTACCACATGACTCTTGAGGGTCATTTTTATGAGGATCAGTGCGTAATAGGATGGATGTGATATTGATCAAAATATGGTGGAAGATGCTTGCTTCCCTATGCAATGACTCCTATTTCTCAACACAGGGAGGAAGATATTTTCTCCTGTGTGAGATGACTTAGTCTTGGGTAGCGGAGGTCCTGCGTAATGGTTTTGGGGTAGAAAGCCCAAAAAGTAGGATTAAATTATTATAAAAACTCTAAAGGATGTGGAGAATGAAATGTAAGAGGTCGAGTCAAAGGGTTTTCCTCCCAAGAAATAATATAAAGTAATAGGAAGTAAGTCAGTCTGTAGACGATAGGAAGGTATAAATAGAGTGCGGCTCTATGAGGGAAAGGAAGTTCTTTTTTAATATGATTTTGGATCTGAATTGTAATGGGTTGTTGAGGAGAATAGTCTGAAAGCGTCTGTAATTCTGAGTTGAGGGACATGATAGGGGATAGAGGCTCTGTAGTTGTGTGCACAGAGGCTTGGAAGAGTCCACAGCTGTGTGCGTGGACCCCCGCAGCTGTGTGCGCGAACCCCCGCAGCTGAGTGCGCGGGGTAGATCTGGATGTATTGGTGAGAAATAATAATAAAGACAAGTTGCTTTTGTAATTTTGTGTTCTTGTGCTTATGACTTTATGATTCATATATACATGTTTGTTTAAATACAAATGTGATTAATGAATGCGAATCTGGGTTCAATTTAAGTGAACAAATTAGTTACATCTGTTAAATTTTTGCTTAAAGACTCTGTTCAATAGATCTGATTTACATCCGCATCCTCGAATAAAATAGCGCAATAATACAAAAGGTATAATCATTCTGGATCTATGCGAATAACGAGTATCGTGAAGCTATAGACTGGTGTGCAAAACCTTCACACTATAGCTAGACACCTCTAGGGTGTGGAAACTTGGTTCTAGCACCCTCCCCTCCTACCTCGGGTGAGACCTTAGTTCACTTTCCGCAGACTGTTGCCAAAAGGGCTGGTAGCTGCAGGATTTGTTTGGCTAAACAATTCTTTTGAACCTGGGTCAGACCCATAGAAGCCAACAAATGGTTCTGTTGCCGAGGCTGGGATCTGTCTAAGGGGTGTCTGGTGTGGAATGTGGGGACCCTGTTATCACTCAGGTTGTCCCTATGCTCCTAGTAGGGATACGGCCGAGGTAACCACAAACCAATCTTCTGATTGCAGGTTCTAGCCCACCTGCAATCGGAGAGGGCTCTCTCCTTTAGATTCAATATCAGTTGATCTAGAATCAACCTTAGTTGATGATTTTAGGCTAGCTTTCTGACTTCAAGGGAATGTTAACTGTGATTGGAAGGAAGGTAGGATTCTCGAGTAAAGAGGCACAGTAAGGTGTTATAAGTTCTGAACCATTGGGCATGGATTCACAGATTGAGGCATGCGAGTGTTTTCTTGGTCACAAGGGGATACAGAGCGGGATAGCCATGCAGGATACAATATTCAGGCTGCTGAAAGTATGGAATGAATATCAGGGATGAAAGGAAAAAGAGAATCATTTCATCATGCTGACCAAGGGGAGAAGTGGATGAGTGGGATCCCGGAGCAGTTAAGAATTCCAAAGACATGCACTCATATACGAAAGAAACAGGGTAAACTAGGGCAGTTAAGAATTCTAGCTCATAACTGTTTCAGAAGAAAACATCAAAAAGTGCAGAAATTGAACTTAAGAAAGGCGGAAAGATGATGCAAACATAAAATAAACAGGGAGGAAGAACACTTATTGGATCATGCAGAGACACAGGAATTCCGTGATCATTCCTTGGCCAAGAGAAAACAACAAGTTGTTTAGCAATCCATGCTTTCAGCAATCTTTGATTATGAAATATGACAGTTACAGTGCGAGTCTTTACTCAGAGAAATTGCTGGAAAGAAAACTGACCAACAACTACTACTACCAACCAACCAACCCTTTACAATATCGCTTCGGGTGGTATTTATAAACAAAATATCAGGAAAGACATCATTACAAGAGACCTTGACAGGTCTTCTTAGAACTCTTCAAAAATCTAAATGCTGTTGGAAATAAATGCAAGTAAATATTTTTGGTTGTGATGGGGGCAACTGAATCGGAGCAGGTGACGAGGTGGCCCTTGGGGACCAGATGCGGTGCTACTGGAATGAATGTTCTTTGGGGCTGCAGTTCGGCTTTGGTGCGAATTGAATGTGCGATTATTATGATTTGAGAGCTTCAAGCGATTTTGCTCTCCTTCTATGGATTTGCTGGAAGATATTCAAATTTCTCTTGCTTTGGGCCGCTACTCAAGATATTCTCTGATACACTTTGCCGCTACATTGATGATTTCCGCCATCGACTGATACTCTTTGACACGCTTGAAGCCTGCTAATTTGATCTGATATAATTTAAACTCTGTGAATGATCTGCTGTTGTTTTCAAACCGGATCCTTTGGCACGTTTGGGCGATTTTCGGGCTTTTTCGGCGCGCAGTGGGCTCGGCGATCAGAAGATTCCTCGAAATGGCCTATTTCCCGTAGTGATGTGCGAATAGCGCTTCGTGCTATTCGTGCATCGAAAACTGCCTCTGTTTCTTGATCTGGAGCTCCGAAGTGCGACTTTTCTTCTTGCGCGAAGCTTTTTCGGCTTTTCTAGTTGCTGACGTAAGCACTGCGTCGGCTGTACGGTGGATGACGTCATTAGTGGGTCCCTGGTATAGCGCGACGTGGTGAGGTACTGGATGAACTGTTGGTGAAGAGGTTCTGATTCGATATTGCGATATCGCGTCGGCGGGGAAGAGGGGGATCATTGGGTTGGGCATTTGGTGCTTGCGACTGCCGCTATGCAATATCGCGATATCGCATCAGCGGAGAGGGGTGGGTGAAAAAAGTGGACACTCGGCATTTGTGATCGCTGATCGTCGATTTCGTAATGTCGCGTCGGCGGGGGATGGATGGGCATTGTTTTGCATGAATGTGATCTGGCGAATTTGCGATGCGAAAACGACTTTTGAAGGAAAAGGTAAGTAAGTGGGTGTGAAGGGCTTTTGAAGTTTCGGAAGGGGTCCGATTACTTCGGGGGAGTTTTATACTTAGGAAGGAGTCCAAAGTATGTGGAAGGTGGTTTCAGAGGTTGGGTTCTTGCTTAGTTTCTGATAAACTAAACAATTCCCGGGATTTGCTATGGTTATTTTTCTACCAGGGGAAGGGATATTACATAGGGGAATTTACTTAATATTAGTACGGGGACAGGAAACATAGGGAGCTACATAATAATATTAGTGGTTAGTGTGGAGATGATAAGAAAGCACTAAGTTTCGGGGAACTTAGGCTGTTGCAGGGGGTAGGACCATACTTCAGGAGAAGATATGGAACAACTTTGAGTAAAGCAGATCTTTACTCAACCGGAGTGATGAAGATGATGAACTTAAAAGGTGTCAAGCAGATCTTGACCTCTTTTGGGGATGTTAGTTAGTGATGGGGGGAAAAGCAGAGAAGGGGAGTTAGTTATACCTCATTTGAGCCTTCTGCTTACAAATCTTTTCTGATTATGTTCTGCATGATATGATGCCTGCAAACTTGGAACTTGTGAGCAATTCAACAGCCTCAGAACTACCTACCCAGCCTACTTGCCTAGCATTTTTCTTCTTCTGCTTGGGGTGCATTTAGACTTTCAAACCCAACATAGATTTTTCTTTTGATGCTTTCTTATCTACATGCTACCCTTATTTCTTTCAGAGCCCAGATTAAA
Organism: Pinus taeda; assembly: GCA_000404065.3. Lineage (NCBI taxonomy): Eukaryota > Viridiplantae > Streptophyta > Pinopsida > Pinales > Pinaceae > Pinus > Pinus taeda. The sequence goes on along the minus strand of APFE030042294.1, from coordinate 26,747 downwards.
CTATTGGACTCTTCTATTTCTCTACCTATCTAAGGGTCTGCCAAGATCAAACTGTTTGGACAGACTTACAATCTCTATATTATAAAACATGTAATTTAAACCTAGGGAGACCAAGATTAAACTATTTGGACCTCCCTTTAACTAACAGTAGCGATACCAGGAAAACTTTACAAAATTTGAAGGCAATTTGAATGAACCTTGAAGTAGCCTTCTTCATGTGGAGACTGTTTGAGCAAATATGGAGCATTGCAGCAAGCAAAGTACAACATATTTGGCCTGTGAAATGCCAATCATGAAAAATGAATACCTGCTGCAGCAGGAGCTAACGGACACTATAGAAAAGAACGTTCAAAAATCGAAAGGGAAAAGGATGGTAGTAGATCAAGGGTAACTATGGAAAACACAATTTACTTACCAGTATTCAAAAGAGTAGGAGGCGAAAACCCAAAACAATTTTGGTTTGTGCTAACATCAGTATGGAAGGTGCTACAAGTCGCAAATGATAATATCAGGAAAGCCATCTTAGTCAGTGGACTGCAGGACCGAGCACTAACATGGTACATGAAGTATTCAATCCTTAACCCAACGGTGGGGATAACAGACATCCATACTGAATTAAAAAAGGAGTTCAGCCGAGCGAAGTCGGAAGTGCAGTCAATTGTACGATTCAAATAAATCACGATGATGCCCAGTGAGACCCCGTGGGATTTGGATTAGAGGTTGAAAAACCCCATTTGCATGGCCAAAATGACCTTGACGGATGCACAACACCATGCTTGGTTCGTCGCATCATTAATGCAATATCTGAAGTTGGCTTTGCCACAACAGAAAATCTCAACCCAAGCAGAAGCGCTGGAGGCAGCAATGTGGCTGTACGAAACCCTAGTACAGGATGCAGGGTTAGGAGTTCAACAAATTCAAGTGTAGGTCCAAAATTTGTGTTTAGAAATACAGAAGTTAAAACAAGAACAGAAACCACGGTCAGAAGTCTGGGAGGAAGTATGGTGTATAAAGTGCAGGAGCCAGGGACACGATAAAGATCATTGTTTGGTCTCAGTGAATTTTATGATAGCGGGGGGGCCGATAACTTTGCAACTAGAGGCACGGACAGGACCAAGCATGATCTCCCCACTCTGGTACGTGATCTATCAAGTGGGCGGAAAGCACAAATTGATAACTGTCATATATTTCTAAAGTACAACCAGACCCCCCAGTAGCTCTTTTCCAACTTTTGTAGATCAGTGGGTGACAAAGAAAGTGATTTTCATAGCTATCAAATGTTGATGGACCAAGCACCTACCTATAGAATGCAGACTGAGGTGTAAGGTCAGGATCCAACATGGCGATTGTGTGTGATGGGTTCCCGGGATGTGGTCGAGGACAGGGCAGAATGGGACCAGGAAGGGGTCACGAGCAGCTAATCTATTACAACTGTGGAGGAGCAAGACACTACATGTGGGATTGTACCAATCGAACCTGAATATCATGCCCTTATTATGAGCAATTCGATCATGAGCTACTAGATTGCCCCTTGCTGATAGCACAGATTCGTGAAAAAAAGGCAACGCCTCGTACGACAACACAAAATGTGCAAATGATGAGATCTAAACCGCACGACGATGGACCCAAGGTAAACATGGTATTGTGAAGAAGCGCAGCCATAGGAGAGGTCAATGGGGAGACCAACAGGGAAGCTAGGGAAAGCTTCACGAGCATCTGTACCCGAGGTAGTGGGGATCGTCCTGAGCTGGACATGGATCCCTCGATGTTGACTACCTTCATAGAGACATGGATAAAACTGCTTCGCAACAATAGGGTAGTTAAAGGGTTACAGGAAGTGATTAACAGATGCACAGGGTGGGGTGAACCTCGCACAGTCCATAAACTAGGAAGACACGCATCAAGGACGGGTTGGGAGATGTGGTTAACAACATAGATTGGTGACTACGAGATGGATCAGGTCATTCTGGACCTAGGATTGGATGCAAACGTATTACCTAAACAAACTTGGGAGAGCATAGGTAAGCCCATGCTACAATGGTCCCCTATCCAATTGGAGGTGGCCAATCAATATAAAATATTGCCCATGGGAAGGCTGCAAGGAATTGCATTAGATATTGATGGCACAAGTACCCAAACAGACTTCAAAGTTATTGAAATAGTGGATGAAGATAGCTCGTACCCTACATTAGGGTTAGATAGGGCCACTGACATGAATAGGGTTATTAACCTCAAACAGAGAAAGATGATATTTGAGAAGAAGTTGCTCCGTGTAATCATTCCGCTAAATCCAACAGGAGGACCGTGCTACATAGAACCTATGCACAATGAAGAAAGGGATGATGCATTGGAGTGTATCTACAAAATTGCTGCATATAGGCGAAAGGAGGAGTGGAGACTCTCGCAGTGCTATGATGACTCATGCACCAATGATTAAGAGGAAGAGGACGAGTGATGGCAAAATAGGGTAAATGTGTTAACCATGTTACACTGCAATATGATGACGAAATCCCTGTATTGCGTTAAAGCTCAGAACCACGAGCTGCAAATGTATGATGGGCTGACAGTAGTGGATGAATTCCTGGTTAAATTCGAAAGCGCAGTACCAGCGTACCAACAATATGATGCACTAAAATGGACATTGCGCACGACACCGACGTGGTGGTGGGGTACACATGAAGGAACCTTCGAAGATTGGTGCAACTATAGGTGCATGATGCAGATAAGATTTGGGAAGCTAGAGCTATGGATAATGGAGAAATATGATGGACGAGATAATCCATGCATACACCTAACCAAATGGACCAAAGCTTATGGTGGGGAACCTTAACCAGAATGGGTGCACTTATTTTATCATACCTTGGATGTTATTCCGAGGAACTGGTATACGGAAACATAGCTCCGACATGGCACCGATGAGTGGGATATCTTTCGTTAAGGATTTCTGTCGATCTTTCTCTTTGAAGACCAATGTATGGATACCATGGACGACGCATTATAGCTAGTAAAGGTCACCATCTTCAGAACACCACCAAAACCAGAGGAAGTCGTGCCATCAGACTGGTCGAGACACTTGAGCCGGGCCTTGGAATGTTATAATGTACAAATGATGAGGATGACCTGTGTAACATCAATATACCAAAATCCGAAGAGAGTCGTGATGTGCGCGACCCCAAAATAGAAGATCTAGACATCATAGCTGATCCAAATTAGATCCATAAAGAACTGTTGCAAAGACCATGATTGTATTAGGATGGACAAACATCAAAGAATTCCAAAACAGTGATAAAAAACAACCTAAACCAGTGGCAATGGCAGCTAGCGTGGAACAAGGAGGACCTTGGTTAAATCGCGCTGACCGAGGCCCATGGAGACTATGCAGGAGGTCAAAGTAGCCCTTGGGAGGCCCAGATCAGGAAAATAAGGAGGTTTTTTATGCGCGATAGTGCTAATCACACATCGCTGGGCAAACAGGGCTAGAGAACCACGGGAGAAAAGTGAAAAGTGCTAAAAGACAAAGGTGGGACCCACACTCTGGAATAACTGGTGGTATAGATTGGGGCGCCCTCAAACAGTAAGCGGTTTTGGATGGAAGCAGAGCGATCCCACTCAACGATCGACGCATGGCAAGTAGACGTGAGAGAAAACCACTGTTGATCATGCGCTAATGGTCGAGCAAGTAAACCACGTGAAACATGCATATGGCATTGGATCTGGGGGACCCAGATCAGATGGCTGAGATTGTGCCCGATGGAGAAGCGGAATCGACGAGGGATTAAGCAGTGTTTTAGAAAGATTTGAAGTATGTTTGACCGCCATAGTGGAGGAAGAACTCATTCCACGATGCAACTGAAGAAATGAATTGATAAAGCAGGCTTGCGCGAGTTACAGGAGGACATGTGGCCACTCCCTGAGCATTGATGATGATGCCAAATAGGGAACTCGAAGCGTAGCTGTAGAAGGTGAATCGATAGAGGTGGAAGAGGAATCGAACAGGCTTGGAACGAATGGATAAAAGCCATGAACAAAGACAGAATACACAGTTAGTCAATGTCAGTCGAGAGACCAAGAGGGACAGATTACCCCAAGAGACAGAGAATCCAGAATCCCAAGAGGAGTACAGAATACAGAGAAGAAGACAGTAAATCAAAGCAAAAGAAGGCAGAGGGCTGAGCTGACCAAAGGCAATGTCAAGCACCGGAGAGCTTGAGAGATTCAAGCCATCCCAGAGTGCATCTATCCGGATTGAGCACCACATTGGCTCTTTCCATTGTAGACCAAAAGGTCATAGAGTTGGTAGGCAAACAGAGTCTGTGCACTCCAGTGGCTTGGGAAATCCAGGAACCACCCTGCCAATAAAACCTGCTTCAGGAAAACTCACATTGAGTCCCTACATTGTAATTCTCTGCTTAAAGACACAATAAAATAAGGCCACCACTAAGAGAGGGACCGGAGATGTAGCCCTAGAGAATAGGGTGAACTCCTTATGAACTTCTTATGTTTTGTGTCTGCTTACTATATTTCTCTATTTTCTTTCCATTTAAATGTCTGTGTATTGGTAATCTGATTGATCCATTGCTTCAATAACACAGAACATACACCAGTACATGAGTCTATAATACCTTTGTTTCATAAATCTTCAACTGATGTCACTCATAGGGTGAATTTAAAATCAAATGGTATCAAAGCTCTAGGCTGTAAGGTTAGACAAGCTTGTGTTAGTTTAGCTGTGAATGCTCACTAGATCAAAGCTCAAATTAGGAGAAGGAGAGTTGGTGGAAACTAATCTTGAAATTGGGAGAGTCTATCCTTGGAAGACAATGTCAGAGGAAGGTTCCATGGGGCCAGACACTCAATTCATAGAATGTTTCCTAGCTATAAAGTCTATGGTAGAAGAAATGTATAGGGAATTTAGAAAGTATAAGGTTAAAGATTCATCAGGTTTTAAACAAGACAAGGAAGAAGACGAGTCTCACTTCCATGACCACTCCAAAGGGAAAGGAAAACAGGAAAGCTTTCTCACATCTCCTAATAGCGATGTGCATAATAAGAAAGCATCTTTGATTAAGTTAGATGTTAAATTTGATTTGCCTATATATGATGGAGAGCTAAATGTTGAAAAGTTGGACCACTGGATTAGACAAATTGATGCGTATTGCAGGGTACAGAACATAGACTCAGATAAGAGTAAGATTCAGTTGGCAAGCCTATGCCTAGGAGGCACTGCCTTGGTTTGGTGGGAAGGCAGAACCCAAGCTGATATGAAAAGACATGGTAAGACCATCTTTGTCTAGAGTGAATTTGTTGCTGCAATAAAGAAGAAGTTATATCCATTGGCCTACATGCAACAAGCCATGATGAGTTGGCAAACTCTTCGACAATTGAAAGGGAAAAGTGTGCAAGGGTATACTCAAGAATTCAGAAAGATAACATTGATGTTGGGTATCTCATCAAACTCATCAGAGACTCTTTTGAAGTACATCGGTGGTCTACACAGCTACATGAGGCATACCATCATCATGTTTAATCCCACTAGTATAGATGAGGTATTTGTACAAGCTACTCATCTAGAAGCTAGAGGAAAGAATTGGAAATCCAGAAGTTGGGGAACCATCCCAACCCACTGTAAGGAAGAGCAAGGAGAAAAGAAAGAAGTGGAAAGCAAGCAAGGCTAACACTACACAGAAAAGTAAAGCTTCATGCAGTCACTATAAAAAGGATGGGCATGATGATGAGCATTGTTGGATTCTGCATCCAGAGCTGAGACCTAAGAAGTTCGAGGGCAAGAAGAAGAAGAATGTTGAAACTATTTAGAAAGATTTGGGATCAGACTTAGGAGATGAAACAACTATAGCAACCATAAGTATAAAAGGTAAGAATTCTGAAGAATCTACTAGTAATTCTACTCAATCTGTTATTGATGAAGAAAATGAGAGAAAAAGACGTGAGATTTTCCATATTCAATTTATTTCCAAAAATCAAAAGATTGATAATTTGTTTGATAGTGGCTCACAAGTAAATCTAATTTTTGAAGCAATTGTAAAGAAATTGGGATTAACAACTACACCTCACAAGAAACCATACCCATTAGGATGGTTGAATGATAAAGCACAACTACATGTGACTAGACAGTGCAAACTCAAGTTTTCTTTTGGGTCAACATTTGTAGATGAGGTTGAGTTAGACATAATTCATTTGGATATATGTGGAATTGTTTTAGGAATTCATTACTTGTATGATAGAAAGGACAATTTCTATAGAGCTGAGGACAAGTATCTTCTTGTTAAAGATGGAATCAAATACTTTGTAAGAGCTCATAAGCTCAAGGATAATTATACTCTCATAAACTCAAGACAGATGAAAATAATGATAACTTCATGCAAACAATTCTTATTGATGGTTGTAAAGGAAAAGAAACCTGATAAGACCAATGTATTTGAGGGTTGTAATGTTGAACAACAAGCTGATATAGAAAAGGTTGTTTCAGAGTATGATGTCTTGTTTCAAGAACCTAAAGGTCTCCCACCCAAAAAGGGAATAGTACATGATATTATTTTGCAGCAAGATGTTCCATTGCCTAACATTCAAATGTACAGGTTGTCTGCATTAGAGAATGCTGAAATCAAGAAGCAGGTGCAGGAGTTGCTCGAGAAAGGGTCCATTAGGCCTAGTACATCACAATGTGGATCACGAATCATTTTGGTGAGAAAGAAAGGTGGCTTGTGGAGAATGTGAATTGACTACCAAGCACTGAATAAGATAACAATCAAAAATCGTTATCCCCTTCCTCACATAGATGATCTTTTAGATCAATTGAAGGAAGTTGTTTATTTCACCAAGTTGGATTTACATAGTGGATACCATCAAGTCAGAGTCGTAGAGCAAGATGCATGGAAGACTGCTTTCAAAACAAAGAAGGGATTGTATGAATGGTTGGTTATGCCTTTTGGCTTAACTAATGCTCCTGCTATTTTCATGATATTGATGAATGATGTACTCATACCTTTTCTTGATGATTTTGTTATTGTGTATCTGGATGACATTCTGATTTTTAGTAAAATGTGGGAAGAACATTTAAAGCATGTTAAGTAGACATTAGATTTTTTGAAAAGAGAAAAACTTTATGTTAAACTCTCAAAATGTGAATTTGGCAAAACATCTCTAAACTACTTGGGTCATATAGTAGGGGGAGGTGAATTCAAAATAGATCCCTCTAAAGTGGCGGTCATTATGAACTGGCCTAAACCCAGGTCTGCTATAGAAGTGAGAAGCTTCTTAGGAGTAGCACAGTATTGGAGGAAGTTTATTTCTAACTTTTCCTCAATTGCAGCTCCATTACATGCTTTAACAGGATTGAATAAGGTGTTTTAGTGGGGAGGAAAACATCAGAAAGCCTTTGACACCTTGAAAGAAAAGATTAGTACAACACCTGTACTAGCACTGCTAGATCTACAAAGACCATTTGAGATCCAAACTGATGCCAATGACTATGCCATGGGAGCAGTGTTGACACAGCACGGTAAACCCATATGTTATCATTCTGAGACTTTTAAATCCTGTAGTAGTTAACTATCCTACATATGATAAAGAATTGTATGCATTAGTTCAGAGTGTGAAAAAGTGGAAACATTACTTAATGGGAAAAGAGACAGTAATACATACTGATCATGAACCACTTCAATATCTACACTCCCAAACTAAGTTGCAACAATCAAGACATTACATATGGATGGGTTTTCTACAACAGTTTCATTTAGTCATCATATATTAAAAGGGGATACATAATAAGGTTGAAGACATCTTATCTAGACCCATTATGAATGCATCTACCATACTTAAGCATAATTTTGTACTACATGAAAGCCACATAGAACAATATGCTCAAGGTATGGAGTTTAAGGATGTATATGAAAATTTGAGTCAAGGAAAAAGAGTAGAAGAATTGGATTATCATGTAAAGGACTGACTCTTATATCATTGTGGGAAACTCTGCATTCCACAAACTGAGAGAGTAAAGATAATTAGGGAAGCACACACTTCTCTGATATCAGGTCACTTTGAAGTAAGTAAAATAGTTGCACAACTGCAAAGGTTTCATTATTGGCTGAAAATTAATGAGACAGTTTCTAGATATGTAAGAGGGTGTGCTATGTGTGCTAAAACCAAGCCCAGTAATAGAAAACTAGGCTTGTACACTCCATTGCCAGTTCCTTCTCACCCTTGGGAAAGTGTTTCCATGGATTTTGTTGGAGGACTTCCTAAATATAGGAAAGGTCATGATTATCTATATGTTATTGTGGATAGGTTTAGCAAAATCTGTATTTTGATACCTTGTAATAAAACGATTACATCTGAACAGACTACAAAATTGTTCTTTGAACATGTATGGGCTCATTTTGGATTACCTACTTCCATTGTATCGGATTGAGACACCCGATTTGTGGGGAAGTTTTGGTCGAGTCTGTGGGAATTGATGGACACCAAATTGAAGAAAAACACAACTTTTCATCCACAAACAGATGGATAGATAGAAGTAGTAGACAAGACAATGATCCAGTTACTGAGAGGATATTGCAGCAAACATCCTAAGCTTTGGGATGAACACTTGTGTTATGTGCAACATGCTTACAACAGAGTAAAGCATTCTTCTACACAAAGATCTCCTTTTGAGATCTGTTTTGGTTTCACACCAAGGTCTCCTTTGGATTTTGTCTTTGGTAAAGATACCATGGTTTATGGACATAGTGATGTGGACAAGGCAACTAGGTTCATTGAACAAATCTAAGAGATCCACCAGGCAGTATAGGAATAGCTAGAAAAGAGCCAAGCCAAGTACAAGGCTAGGCATGATAAGCATCGGATGGAGCATAATTTTCAAGTTGGAGACTAGGTCTGGCTGTATATCAACAAGGAAAGGATGCAAGGTGAAGGTAAAAAGCTAAGACCTATCAGGTATGGACCCTTTAGGATTCTTGAGAAGATTGGTGAAAATGCTTTTCACCTTCATCTACTAGCTTACATGCACATCTACTCAGTCGTAAATGCAGATTGTTTGAGATTGTTTGAGCCTTCAATGGTTGAGGACCCTAAAGAGCAAAGTCAATTGCCTTCTATTGATGACTTGATACTTGAGTATCTTAATGAGTTGCAGGAAGACACAATGCTGGATAGGAAGGTGAGGACAGCATGCAGGGGAGCTGTGAAGTACCTCAAGATTGGGCTTAAAGGTTCAAAGCCAAGCAGTGCGAAGTGGATTTAGATTGGGTAAGTGAGAAAACAATACCCTCACTTAGTCGATGCTTGAAAACCAGCTTTTGGTGGTCCAAAAGGTTTTTCAGTGGGAAGGTTGTGATCCAAATTAGATCCATAAAGAACTGTCGGAAAGACCATGACTGTATCAGGTTGGACAAACATCAAAGAATTCCAAAACAACAATCAAAAACACCATGAACCAGTGGCTATGGCAACTAGTGTGGAATGACGAGGACCGCGGTCAAAGCACACTAACCGAGGCCCATGGAGACTGTACGGAAGGTCAAAGTAACCCTTGGGAGGCCCGGATTGGGAAAATAAGGAGGTTTTTGAAGCACCATTGTTGGGCGAACACATGGGGATCCAGAGAACCGCGGGAAAAAAGTGAAAAGTGCTAAAAGACAAAGACGGGACCCACACTCTAGAAAAATCAGTGGTATTGATCGGGGCGCCCACTCAACAATCGACACGTGGCAAGTGGAGGTGAGAGAAAACCACCATTGATTACGCGCTAATGGTTGAGCAAGTCAACTACGTAGAACGTGCGTATGGCATTGGATCTACGGGACCCAGATTGGACAAATGAGATTGCACCAGATGGAGAAGCAGAGCCTACGAGAGATTAAGCCGCGTTTTAGAAAGATTTGAAGTCTATTTGACCACCACGGTGGAGGAGGAACTCATTCCATGATGTAACTGAAGAAATGAACTGGCGAACCAGGCTGGCGCGAGTTAGAGGACATGTGGCCACTCCCTGAGCATTGATGATGACACTGAACAGGGAAATCGAAGTGCAAATGCAGAAGGCGAATTGACAGAGGTGGAAGAGGAACCGAACACGCTTGGAATGAATGGCTAAAAGCCATGAATACAGATAGAATACATAGTTAGTCGAAGTCAGTCGAGAGACCGAGAGGGACATAAAACCCTGAGAGATATAGAAGCCAGAATCTCAAGACGAGGATGGAACACAGAGAAGATGAGAGTAAAGCAAAGCAAAAGAAGATAGAGGGTCGAGCTGACCAAAGGTAGCATCAAGCACCAGAGAGCTTGAGAGATTCAAGCCATCCCAGAGAGGATCTGTCTGGACTGAGCACCATATTGGCTCTTTCCATTGTAGAACAGAAGGTCACAGAGCTAGTAGGTAACCATAGTCTATTCACTCCAGTGGCTTGGGAAATCCATGAACCACCCTGCCAAGCAAAACTTCTTCAGGAGAACTCACATTGAGTCCCTATATTGTAATTCTCTGCTTAAAGACACAATAAAATAAGACACCACTGAGAGCTAGACCGAAGATGTAGCCCTGGAGAATAAGGTGAACTCCTTATTAACTTCTTGTGTTTTGTGTCCACTTACTATATATCTCTACTAGCTTTCCATTTAAATGTCTGTGTATTGGCAATCTAATTGATCCGTTGCTTCAATAACACATAACGCACACTAGCACATGAGTCTGTAATACCTTTGTTTCATAAATCTTCAACTGATGTCACTCATAGGGTGAATATCAGATCAACAACACCCTTGAAAATGAAGCAAGTGAACATCAGGATAGAGGAAGAACCTAAGTATGCTACACTTGGAGATTATTGAGATGATGCCATGGTGGAAAAGGTCGTCGAGCTACTCCAAGAATACCGAGATTTATTCCCTACACAAATTATGGAGTTGAAAGGGATTCTAGGAGACCTAGGAACGATGAAGATAACCTTGAAGCCAAATGCGAAGCCGGTGAAGCAGTTACCCTACCAATTGAATCCAAAATATAAAGCAAAGGTCCGTGAAGAATTGGACAAGATGCTGGTAGTGGGAATTATCGAACCAGTCGAGGAGTCCAATTGGGTAATATGGTGATACAGGAGAAGAAACAGAATGGTGAGATCTGCATCTATGTAGATCTGCGGAAGCTCAATGATGCTTGTGTCAACGATCCATTTCCGACACCGTTTACAGATGAAGTTATAGAAAATGTGGGCGTGCAGGAAGCATACTCCTTGATAGACAGGTTCTCTAGGTAGCATCAGATCAGGATCACGTCTGAAGATTGGAGTAAGACAATGTTTGCTACCAAATGGGGTTGCTTTTAGTATACGGTGATGCCATTTGGGTTGAAGAATGCACCGGTTATATTTTCCTGTATTGTGGTAGCCGCATTCAAGGAATTTATCCACAAATTCGTAGAAGTCTACCTGGATGACTAGACTGTATTTGGCTTGGTGAAAAAACATACCATGAGCTTACGATTGATTTTGGATATTTACTGACGACAACAAACTGCACTCAACCTAAAGAAGTGTACGTTCCTCATCCCTTTCGGGAATTTTCTAGGCCATGTGGTTTGTAAGCAAGGACTAATGGTGGATCTGGCAAAGATGATTGTCATACTAAATCTTCAAGCACCGCGAATTGTAAAGTAGCTACACATTACATTGGGACACACGAGATACTACCGAAAGTTCATAAAAAGCTATGCCCAGATCACTGCTCCAATGGAACAATTACTAAAGAAGGATGCTATGTATTGCTGGAATGAGGAATGTAATAAAAGCCTGGAAATGCTTAAGGAAAAGATGGAATATGCCCCTATCTTGGTCTTTCCCAAGTGGGACATTGAATTTCATGTGCATGTCGATGCGACGTGTATCACGTTGGGTGTGGTACTCACTCAAGAAGGAGAGGATGGAATTGATCACCGATTGCGTTCACAAGTCGCAGATTATCAAAAGCAGAGAAGAACTACTCTACTACTGAGCGAGAGGGATTGGCGATGGTATACGCGCTCCAGAAGTTCCATCACTACCTACTCAGAGGACATTTTAAGATGTATACTGATCACTCTGCACTCAAATACCTAGTGAATAAGCCTGTGTTGGGGGGGCGCATCTGTTGATGGTTTCCGTTGTTTCAAGAATATGACTTTGAGATTGTTGTAAGACCAGGATGTCTAAATGTAGGGCCAGATCACCTATCCCGAATTGAGACTAGCGAAGAACCAACAAATCTAGAGGACGAACTCCTAGACGCACAGTTATATGTCGTGCACATTGCGGATGGCCACTTTGAATATATAATACACTTTTTAAATACAAGAACTGCGCCACAAGGGCATTCTATTCAGAAAAAGAAGGAATTGGTGATATGCACAACATATTTTACTGTAATTACAGGCCACCTCTACAAGATGGGCAATGACAAAATATTGCGCAGATATGTATCGGAATTTGAGCGTGGATAGATTCTGGCCAAAGCACATGGAGGGGTTGCTAGTGGACATTATGCAGGCCATGCCACAGTCCAGAAGATTCTTTATGTTGGATTATGGTGGCCCACTTTACATCAAGATTCAAAGCATACTATTGGGCCTACGATGTATGTCAATGGACAGGAAAAATATCACAAAGGGATGAAATGCCACTTCAGCTGCAGATGACGCTATAGCCATTCGAGGAATGGGCGATTGACTTCGTCAGGCCTATTGAACCACGAGGACATACGAGTCCGCACTGTATCATCACTGCAACTAAATATTTGACCCGATGGGCAGAGGCATAGCCGGTTAAAGATTGCACGGCTACGACAGCAGCAAAGTTCTTGTTCGAAACCATATTAACCAGGTTTGGTTGCCCCAAAATTCTCATGAGTGATAGGGGAATGCATTTTCTGAATGAAACAATCAGTGCACTCATGGAGGAATTCTAGATATATCACCAACAGAATACGCCCTACCACTCGTAAGTGAATGGGACCATTGAGGCGTTCAAAAAAAATTTGGAGACCGCATTGACCAAGGTCTATAATGCATAATGAAATGACTAGGACTTGCACATCCATGTTGTGCTATGGGCATACAGAACTACGTGCAAGAAGTTGACTGGCTAGCCACTGTTTTGCTTAGTCTATGGTAAGGAGGTCATTATGCCTATGGGATATATTGTGCCTAGTACGCAGATCATGGCAATCATAGGTATGGCTGACCATGGGGCATTGGAAGAATGGCTCGTGCAACTAGAAGAGCTGGAGGAGGAATGGTTTCTAGCTAGATTCCATCAGCAGGTAAAGAAACAACGCCAGAAAGCATGGCACAATCGCCATACCAAGGTGCGCACCTTCAAGGGGAATGATCTAGTATTGCTTTATGACAGTAAGTTCGAGAAATTCCCTGCCGAACTCCGCATGCTTTGGTTGGGACCTTATGTTGTCAAAGAAGTTACCAATGGGGGCACATTTAGCTCGCTAAACTCAATGGAGATCCATTCCTAGGAAGAGTGAATGGCAGTTGCCTTAAGCTTTATACAAGCAAGCTGATTGCCTGACTAGCCGTTCAAAGGGTAGTCTCAGCGCTCAAACTAGTTGAAAGAGAGTGCGGGATGATAAAGAAGTCTGGGGGATAGATGCATGAGTACCACGGTGCACATACATTTGGCCACACACAAGGGTCGCGATTGTGCAAGAGGGATCACATGGATACGATGATAAGAGGAATGATGACCGTTGATATCACTATTCATGACAAGATTTCTGCATTATGGAAAAAAGGAGCGGGCGGAGCGTAATTAAGAGAAACAATACGAGCCAGAGATGGAATGAGCTACCATAGAGTTTACATGAGTTGGAACAGGCAACAATTAATGCATTTGAAATCTGCATGGCTTATAAATCACCAAGTGGAATCCACTAGGTGACCTACACTTCGGAAACACATATGGAGTTGTTCATTATGTCTGCACAAGGCGTCAACCGGAAGGTAGTGATCTGGCTGATGAGGGAGCAGAAATTTCTAAGGAGTATGGTGTTGATAGTTGTGGGCATCTTGAAAACTGCAGCATCACCAGTCAGGGATGTACCAGAAAAGATGAAACATGAAGCATAATTGGTCTGGATGTCGTCGCCCCACCTAGGGTCGGGCTAACGCACTAAAACAGAATAATGAAAGGATGGACCGATGTTGACCATGGGTAGATATGAAGTTAATAAGTCATCTCTGATGTCTGTTGAAGATTGTCATTGTGTGAAAAATAGCTAGGGTCTTGAAAAATTGCAACATAAGCTACAGCAGACGGTTCAAAGAGAAGATACGAAAGTCAAAACTGGCTACGGTGGTACCAGGAGGTCCTATATGCGGCTCCCCCGCTCGAGCTAAAATCCTATGAGTGGGTGTTCTGTGTTAACCGGGCAAAGCAGAATGAGCATAATCAGTTGCAGAACGTGGTAGAAACACTGAAGTAGGAACTGGACGAAGCATTGCAGGAGACAATGAAGGAGTAGCAGGACGACGAGTGCCACTCAAAGGGAGGTGAACCACGAATCCAAGGAAGAACGACTAGCCATTCCAGCGAGTGACTCAAGATGAGTCACGACGATTGTGTTGGGGGAATGTTGGGTAGAAGAGGTCCCGTGTAACGGTTTTGGGGAAAAAAGCCCAAAATGTATGATTAAATTATTATAAGAACTCCGAAGGATGTGGAGTGCGAAATGTAAGAGGTCGAGTCAAAGGGTTGTCTATCCAAGAAATAATGTAAAGTAATAGGAAATAAGTCGGTTGACGGACCATAGGAAGGTATAAATAGAGCACGACTCTATGAGGGAAAGACAGTTCTTTTTTAATATGATTTTGGATCTGAATTGTAATGGGTTGCTGAGGAGAATAGTCTGAAAGCATCTATAAGTCCGAGTCGAGGGATAGGATAGGGGATAGAGGCTCTGTAGCTGTGTGCACAGAGGCCTGGAAGAGTTTGCAGCTATGTGCGCAGACCCCCGCAGCTGAGTGCGTGGGGTAGATCTGGAAGTATTGGTGAGAAATAATAATAAAGACAAGTTGCTTTTGTAATTTTGTGTTCTCGCGCTTATGACTTTATGATTCATATATACATATCTGTTTAAATGTGAATGTGATTAATGAATGCGAATCTGGGTTCAATTTAAGTGCACAAATTAGTTACATCTGTTAAATGTTTTCTTAAAGTCTTTGTTGAATAGATCTGATTTACATCTACATCCTTGAATAAAATAACACAATAATAGAAAGGTATAATCATTCTGGATCTGTGCGAATATGGACTAGCACAAAGCTGCAAACTGGTGCGCGAACCTTCACACCACATATAGACACCTCCAGGGTGCAAAAAACTAGTTCGAGCACCCTCCCCTACTACCTCGGGTGAGACCTCAGTCCACGCTCCTTGGAATGTCGCTGAAAGGGCCGGTAGCTACAGGATTTGTTTGGCTAAACAATTATTTCGAACCTGGGTCAGGCCCATATAAGCCAACACTTAGGGTGATAGTGTCCCATAGGACCTTCCTTATTTTCATTAGATTCTAGGTTGAGACTGAGCTCCTTAATGTTGTTCCAAGTTGAGTAGGGCTCCCTAATGTTAAGGTCTATGATGTTTCTTTAGTAGTAGCATTGTGCTCCCCACTAGCAGATGATTTAGGGTAGTAATGGTGGCTCCCTAATTAATAGAGGATAGCAGCTTAGAATCCCATCCAATATCAAAATATTCTTCTTTTAGATTCGAGAGTGTTAAACATATGAGCAAATATATAAATACAACAAAATATGAGTAGGGATGATAATATATGAAAAAGGATAAACAAATATGAGTATAGATGAGCAGAGATGAACAGAGACGACATTTGACGATGACAAGATACTTGAGATATGATACTTGCAATGATTACATGATGCAGTTGTAATTTCTCCATAGCTAATAAGGATTGTTAATTTGGAAGCTTAGTGACAAATCCCAATCATGGGACCAGATTCCTCTTTTTGAGAGGACCAATTTTGAATTTTGAAGCACTTTATTTGGACAAGGAAGTGTATTTTTTAATTGAAGCCCAAATGTTCACAAAAGGACATGTCAACCCAAAAGAAAAATTAGACACCCTAAGATGGCTATAAATACAAGTGACCTCAACCTCATTTATACATCTACAACCAACGTGAGTAATCTGCGGCCCTTCTGTTTTCTTCTACGGCCAGAGGGAAATAACCCGTTAACATTTATTCTTTTCATAGTTATTACTGCAACGATCTAGGTTTCCTTCTATGGCCGGCATGAGTAATCTGTGGCCCTTTTGTTTCTTCTATGGCTAGAGGGAAATAACCCATTAACATTTTTTCTTTTCATAGTTATTACTGCAGTGATCTAGGGTTTCTTCTAGGATCTGTATGATTCAACACACAATTATCTTCATTTTTTTCTTAATTCCAATTAATTTTGGACATTTTGTATGATTGCACTGGGTGTAATCTTCTACGGGAAGGTAAAATATTACAGATCTGAGACACGGATCTGAACGGCCTATGTGGCTCCCTTTTATAAAATTCTTCAGAAACATTTTTATCCTTAGCAGGAGAGCATTCTCCAGATGGCTCCCAGCTTCGCAAAAATAGTTGTTGGCTCAGATCCATCTACCTCTGGGGGCAAGCTCCTGATCATATCATCAGTAAAGCCCCAACTCCCATTGTCTAGGTGGACCAAGCCTCACTCGATGACGCTTTGAAGTTTTTTGAAAATGCCCTAGTCTATCGATTCAATGGTTTTTGGCCACGATTGACAACTCTCCACAATTGGATCTTGAAGGTATGGAAGCCGGTCATTTCTAATGCAATTAATATCTACCCCCGTGCTAGGGGTTTCTTTATAGTATATTTTGAAAACCTTGAAAGTAGACAATCCATTCTAGATTCCAGCCCATGGTTTTCGGAAAACTTAGGCCTATTCATGAAGCCATGGAACCCATCATTCGATCCCTCAACAACAATCATAACCTAAACACAAGTTTGGGTGAGATTGCCTAACCTGCCCTTGCATCTTTGGCATTCCTCCTCACTAAAAGCCTTTGGAAATGAAATTGGGAAATTTTACTACAGGTGCCCAGAAATAGAGGAACATGTCAGAACCACCTATGCATGCATCTGTGTGGAAGTGGAGTTCAGCGCCGGATTCCCAGCTGAAATACACCTAACAAGTAAATACTATGTGTGGAACCAGAAACTCGAATATGAAAGTATCATCTTTAGATGTCGATCCTGCTTTGAGACAGGCCATCTAGCCCAAAATTTCCCACAAGCCTCCCAGAAACATTTTGCTAGAAAAAATCACCACAGATCTACATGGTGGGAAGGAGCAGAAAAATAACACTACACTGTCATCAAAGACGAATGCTCTCGAGAAAACTCTAAATCACAAGAAATCGGGAAAGAAAGAAACAACTCTCAAGACAAGCAAGGGGAAAGCCCTGCCCAATAACAAAAAAGTGAATTCGACAGCACCTCAAGCATCAATAGTTATGAGGATTCGAATAACTCACAAAATAAATCTTCATTTAACAACAAAGCAAATCTACTAGACCAAACTTCTTCTCCGACTATCTTCAAAAGGATGAACACAATAGATCGCAAAGCTAAGACACCAATGTCTCAAGAACTAGAAGAGATGAAGGAGATGCAAGATAAATGATGTTGGAAGGCCGTAGAGAAAAAAAAAGAAAGCTACGACACCAATCTTGCCAAGAAAGACGAAGAGCCAGACAATTAAAAAGTAAGAAAATTATAGGTTCAATAGACCAATTTGGTCTCAGTGGACGTTAACCACCACCATCATCACCATCATCATTCACTATTATTTGGTTTGGTTCGCATAGGTCTGAGGTAGTTCATGGAGATTGGTTCATATAGGTATGAAATTGCGTGGTCTAAAGCTCGCACATGTGATTAGGGTTTTTGGTTCCCAACCACAAGCATGCTACAGGGTATTTTTTGGTCGCAATCACAGGCACACAGGCTGATAAAGGTAGTTGGAGGGTTTCACCCACATTCACGAAAACTATCTCCATGCGGTTGAAAACTACGGTTTGATTCTTGTAGTTACAATAGAGTTCGACAGTTAACTGCATATATTGGGAGTTGACCACAAGATTTTGAATTAGGGTTTTTATTATTAACATTATTGGGTTCATCTCTTGGATGTTTTCTAGTATATTTCGTTGGATAATTGTGTGGTTGAAGATATGGATCATTGTACTCTCTCTTTGTTGAACATTTTATGGCAATCTAATCAGAAGAAGAATTTTAAAGGGTTTTCCCCAAAGTGGGTTTCTCCTTGGTCTCTGACCAATCTTGGTGTCTTTAGGTGTGAATTTTTTTCTTATATTGTTCCTTTATGTTCGACTACATTGATGATGCCATTGTTCTTTCTATATAATTGTGTATGTTTTAGAGTAACATTGTAAACTTGAATATCATTATGATGTTGTAGGGTGAATTCAATGTGTAAATAATGAAATGAAATTATCTAAAGAAAAAAATAATATATCCCTAAGAAAAACCAATAGCTAGGACCCAATTTTTTCTTTATGTTTATTATGTGAAAATTTACAAGCCTAATTGCAATAGCTAGAAATTTATTATTCTACCTATAAATTTATTATGCAGTTTGTTTTGCTACAACAAATATCAAATACATCACACTACAATTTTTCACCATAAAAATACCATGAAAATTAAAATTTTGGAAGTTGAGAAAATGTTAGCCCACACACATAAAAATGAAACAATTATTTTTGGACAATTGTCCTGGGAAAAACCCATTGTGGGAAAACTAGTGCAACAACTGAGAGTTTTATTACAATGCACTAGTGAGAAATTATAAGTACAATTTGGATCCTAAAACTAGTAATCCAATCTAAGAGAAATACATGAAAAAATCAACCGAGGGAAATTAACCTCTCTCTCACAAGTGATTCTGCAACAAGCTTCTTCATAAACTAGATATCCAAACCCTTGCACATGCCCCTCTATGCTGCCTCTGCATAGGCTAACTCACACTACTCAAAATATACCTTTGATGATAACATCCTTCCTTTTGTTACCTCTAGAATTGATTCTCCTAACCTTTTGGAAATTTTCTCAGCTATTGGAATTTGTATTGATCTCTCTAATAGCTAAATCAAACTGCCATCTTGATGCCCTCCATAGCCCCTACAAAACCTTCTGGAGAAATAGTATGACCTCCTCTCCTGTCTCCCTAGAACTGAAAATATCCTATGGAATCACTATCTTTTCCCCTCTAGATCCCTTCTGGCTCAAACACTCTTCCTTTGCTGGACCTTTGCAGCTTAATAACTCAACCTGCCAAGGCACTCACTCTTCCTAGATGTTCTCCATCAATCCCATCAATCTCTTCTTATAATCTCCAGTTGAGTCTTCAACAACCAGGATTAAATCTTAATCTATGGACGAGATCATCTCTAAGTCGATACATGTGTGTTTGTAGAGGATTCTCACCTTTCTCAAGTATTTCCTATTAATTAACCAATTTTACTAGGTTAGACTTGGAAAAATTTAAATCTTGGTCAATTAATTTAATTGAGTTATCTATAGCTGGAATTTCCAGAATTGATTTTTGGGTTTTGGAAAACTCATGTGTTTTAGCCTCTCCACAAAGTTTGAGACAAGAACACCATCTGATGCTATAAAAACTAACATACTTCCTATGTTTTACTTGGGGGAGGGGGGTGTTAGAGTTGGTATTTTCCAAGGCTTTGTTTCCTAATGGACTAGTTGTAGTGATTCATAAGCTCACATATGGATTTGTATCTACCTAGTTGTCATAGTTATATTTAATTGACATTGGGACTCTTCTACTGCTATATAATGGAGGTTTTCTATGTACTTTTATAATTGTGAGTGATAGAGAAATTTTATAGATTTAAATGGGGGAAAGGCTTGTTTTAATCAGGAGGATAAGGTAGGGAGTATTTCCTTTAATATTGAGATTATAGGCTATAAATTATTTTTGTACCTGCTCAATATTCCTCCATAAATCTATGGAGAAATTGCAACCCAAAATGTCATGTCCATATAAAATAATAGGAGTGACAAGAATCTCAAAATGTATTTTTTATACCATATACATTGATCTATTAACTTACAATTGTTTTCAACCCTAGAGTAAGCTTTCCATCCTCCATTTATCATTTTCTCAATTATATAATTATGATTGAGCTTGTGATAGATGTTGATTCCAATATACTTGTATGAAGTAACTTCATCTAAGTAGTTGGTGTCAAATATTAAAGTATCATATGTGATATTTTTGGATTTAATTATCACGACTTTAGTTTTCTTAGTATTAATAGTCATACCATCATGGAGTAGAAATATTGGAAGATTAATAGTTGATTTCCAAGATCATAATGAATCCTTACGAAAAGAACAATATCATTACCATAAAGAAGAAGAGTTATGACTATATCAGTGAGCACAGGGTCAACACAACCTGCATCTTCCAAACATTCTTCTAGCTTATAGATGTATATGCTAAAAATGGTAGGGTATAAGGGATATTGTTTCTTGACTCTAATATTGCATTTAATTTCTTCCAACCAATCTCCAATGGTCACAAGCTTGGCAATAACATTCTCATAAAACCTTGTCACAAGAACCTTCAACTTCAAAGGAACCATTATCTCTTTTAGCCTCTTACATAGCTTTGTCCCAGGAAGGTTAAAAGGTTTTTTCAAGTTAACGAAACAACATTCGTCTACAATGATCCTGAGAGTATCAATATGGTTCATCTCCTAAAGCTAGCTTGGCATTTTGTTCCTTTACCATGACTTTCAAGCCATAGGTTAATCTTATTTTCCAAAACAATGTAGAACTTGACTAAATTTTAGCTAATCATAATAGTCTTATAATTAGAGGGAATGGTTGAGGGAAAATTTTGAGAACTTCAATTCATTTTAAAGTTTAGAATCCTTGGAAAATATTAACGTTTGGTGATACTTTTGTAAAAATATTCAAATTTATAATGATTTTATATAATGTATATCCAACTTTGCTATTTTTAAGGTAAAATTATTTTATCTATAAAATGGAAAAGGAATGGAAACTAATAATTTTCTTTGGAAAAAACATGGAAAGTTAGCCCATTTTCCAATGTTAGCCCCTAAACTTTTCCCTCAAATGCGTTTATCCCCACTTGTAGAGATAGGCACAACGAAGCCCATCAGGTTAGGCCAAATGGTGAACGTCCCACACTAGAAGGCATTTCCAACCAATAATCACTACATTCCTATTTGAAGCTTGGTTTACTTGTCTAATAAGACTTATGGGCAATTGAATTAGGCTCAGTGAGAAAAAACACTCTCCTCAATGAGGAAGGACAAAATTACTAATTTTCATAATAGAAAGAAAAAATTTAAACCTAATAAAAAACTATCCCATCCTAAAAAAGTCATTACTCAATTAATTAATTAATTATATATAACTAACCCATCATCTCTCAAAATTAAATAAAGTGATTTTTGACAATAGCTTAACTAAGCATAAATACGTGAGGATTTGTTTAAAGAATATCATAACAATTTGATTAAATGAAGATTCTTTTCTCCCATAATTCATTTTTTATGCTTGACTTTATATTTTACTCTAAGATCGAATAAGGTTTTATATCTTACCTACATCACCTTCCAAATTGCCAATGACAACGATCCTTGTGAGAAAATGTAAAGAGGGTTGCGTGTTAAGAACGTGGTAAACAATTGTGATGTTAACGAAAGCGTTTTTATTGATAATTTTCTACTAATATAATCAAGTGATAATAAAGTGATATGATTTTTAGTTTTTTAATGGAAGGTTATGTGTATGGAAATAAAGCTTTATTATAAAGGATAAAATAGCAAATTTTTAAAAGTTTTTGGTATGTTTGAAAATTTTATTATAAAAATAAAATACAATATTATTTTTAGTTATTAGGTTTATTATGAGATGTTTTCGATTTGTTTGCCGGATAATAATGACCCAAATTTAATAAAAATCCAATTAAAAGATAAAGATAATTATTTTTTATTATTATTATTATTATATTATTATTATTATTATAATTTTCTATGTGACAAATTTTATTATTGTTAAATTATTAATTGTAGTTCATAGAAAATATAGATATTATAGTGGCTGCGATGTAATAAAATATTAAAAAATGATCTCAACTCAGTTTAAAAATAATAGAAAGTATATAAATAATAAGTTAATTCAATTCAATTTGTTATATTGTAATTTTGTTTTTATCAATAAAATTATAAATAACTTAGGAGAAAATATTCATAATATACATGTCACATTAAAACACATTTAAATAATGAGGATTCATATTCATGACCATGATATTCCAAGAAAAACACACATGTATATTAATATCTACCCCTGTGCTAGGGATTTCTTTATAGTAGATTTTGAAAATCCTGAAAGTAGACAATGTATTCTAGATTCTGATCCTTGGTTTTGGGAAAAATGAAGCCTATTCATGAAGCCATGGAACCCATCATTCGATCCCTCTACAACAGTCATAACCTCAGCACCAGTTTGGGTGAGATTCCTAAGCCTACCCTTGCATCTTTGGAATCTTTCCTCACTAAAAGCCACTGGAAATGCTACTGGGAAGCTTTACTGCAGGTGCCCAGAGACAGAGGAATATGCGAAAACTACCTATGCATGCACCTGTGTGGAAATGGACTTCAGCGCCGGATTCCCAGCTAAAATAAACCTAACATGTGAAGACTATGTGTGGAACCAGAAACTCGATTATGAAAGTGTCCTCTTCAGATGTCGATCTTGCATTGAGATAGGTCATCTTCCCAGAAAAATTCTGCTAGAAAAAACCACCACAGCTTTACATGGTGGGAAGGAGCACAAAAAGAACACTACACTGTCATCAAAGAAGAATACTCTAGAGAAAAACATTGAGTCACAAGAAATCGGGCACGAAAGAAACAACTCTCAAGACAAGTAGGGAGAAAACCCCGACCAACAAATCAACAATTATGAGGATTCGAATACTACACACAATAAATCTTCATTTAACAGTAAAGAAAATCTCCTAGACCAAACTTCTTCTCTGACTATCTTCAAAAGGACGAATGCAATAGATCGCGAAGCTAAGACACCAATGTCCCAAGAACCAGAAGAGATGAAGGAGATGCAAGATAAAGGAAGTTGGAAGACCGTAGAGATAAAAAAGAAAGCTACAACACCAATCTCACCAAGAAAGACAAGGAGCCACATAATTAAAAACTAAGAAATTATAGTTCTGATAGACCAATTTGGTCTCAGTGGATGTTAACCACCACCACCATCATCATCATCATCATTAATATCCATTTTATCATATAAATAAAAATAATAATTCTTCACGTTAAATTCTCCGGCGTGGGGTGGCAAAGAACTTGTGTGCAATACAATGTAGGTGAGGTAAGCCACCACCTTCCCCCATGTTTGTGGCTTCGTGATTAGTTTCCAATTGAATTCAATGGTGTTGTATAATTCAATTTTCATGTCATTTTGAGTGTGGTGGTTGTACAAGGCATTATCCCTTCAATTTTGTCCATGGTATACGATGCCACTGCATTTTGTGCTTTTCTTTCACTTAGCGTAGCAAAAATTGGTTTTTGAACTAGTGGTTCTATTCTCGAATTCAACTCTAGTGGAGTTTGAATTCTTAGGTATTTCTGACCTGTGCTCATTTCTGGCTTACGATTTTTAGTATTTTGGTAATTTCTCCATTTCATTATGAAGCTTAGTCGTTATTTATGAAATGGGTGCAATTACATCATATAAGTTGGGCCCCATAAATGTTTGGTTGTATTTTCCACCCCCATTATTTGACTTGTCCATTGTAGAGTCAAGTATTAGCTTTCTCAATTACTTTTCCTGGTCAATTTTTCATCTTGTTCTTATCTTCTAGTCATATTTTGATAATGGGTTGTTAGAACACTGGGATTGTATTGGAGTTAATTGGGTAGTAGCTCTTCCTTGGCCCCCTTCAACTATCACTTGGGTTTTGTACATATCTAAATTTCCTTGCCTTTGGTTAGATTCATTTTACAGTCCTCTTCTCTAGTCTTTTGGGCATGATACTATTATCTTTGTCATTCTGGATTTGTTCAAGGATTCTTGGGTCAATGTCTTAAAGTATTATTTTTTTTATTATTTCTTGCCATTTCTATTGGTATCTAAACTCATGAGTTGATGGACTTGTAGTAGTTCTGTTGGGGAGTGAGGGAGTTGTCATTCTACAAGTGGCTCCTTTTTGTCCTGTTCAGTGTAGTTCCACTAAAAGTGCATAGGGAAATTTTATTATTAAAATCCAAGGTGTAGAAATTTTGAATAATTTAACACATATTCAATGGACATTATCCTGATCATGTACTATTGCGGAAAACATACACAATACATAATCTCCTCTACGTTGATCATCAATATAGCAGCA